>JAOUQT010068026.1:0-10349 GCA_025769995.1 Xyliphius kryptos
TACACACACTATACAGGGCAATTTAGAGCACTCAATTTACCTTGCATCCGTGTTTATGGGATGTGGGAGGAAACTGGAGAACCCAGAGGAAACCTACGCAGACACGGGGAGTTCATGGAAACTCCACCCAGATTGGGATTCGAACCGGGAATCCCCAGTGCTGAGAGGCGAACGTGCTAACCACTAAGTGCAGCACTGTATATGAACATATATCTTTATTTTTAACTTTCTTGATACTGTTTTAACAATGCAGATTTCGCCATGTGAAAGGATCTCTGATGTTATTCAGGACTGCAAAACTATGAGACACTGAACCAATTCAACCCTCTCCCCCTTCTGTTCTTTTCACAAACCATTAAATAAATACTTTAGCATTTGCACCCGCAACTAATTTCAGACCAGTTGCTGGAAATGAGGTTGTACTGTTTTTAAATTGAGAACAATTGTAATGAAAGTAGCACCAGTACAGTGCAAAAGGACCGTAAGTCTTTTTTTTCTTTTACCTTTCATATCAGTTTTGTTTGTTTTAACCAACTCAAAGAAAAGTGCACTACCCCGAGGCTCCATAAAGTGAACTCAGTGAGCATGTGTTCGAGGGTGCTTGTCCAAACCTCCCGCCGGGGGTCTTAACTGACCTTAAAAGATATAAAGCACATCTTCTGACTTCCAGTGAGACGCAGAAGGCCCATGTCATAGCAGATTAAAGTCTGCCTGCCCAATGGCCTGTAGTTGCTGTGCTCTCCATGGTCACCGTTAATCGTGGTGGATCATTGTGTTGATAGTGTGGTGGAACAGAGCGGTCCATTAGGTGCAGATTAATAGCTCTGTTAGCCCCCCGAGCAAGCCGGTGATTGACTCGTGAGAGACGTCATCATTGACATAGCAGCAGTCGCAACATTAGATACTTGACTTATGGTGTCCTTGGAGATGGAATGCATTCTTTGTTGGACGCTCATTGAAATCTGGTGATGTGACTGAAAAGAAACTTGTGTTAATGATGTTTGCTACCACAATGCTTAGCATTTTGGAAATGTCACAGTGCTTGCAGGGATAGTTAATGCTCGTTCCAAACCGTCTTTTGTGCTATCTCATACAGTGATCAAGGTATTTTTTTAAAATGTTGTCTGATGCAGAATTCTGATTATATATTTAAAACTGTAACTAATAATATATTTTAGTAATATTTCCTGATAGGGACCAGTTTTTTTTTCTGAATTACATTCCATTTAAAGGTTATATATTAAAGCTTCAAATGGAATGTGTTCTAATTCCAGCTAAAAAAAAAAGCCTTCAACCCTCATTTTAATTATGCTACATTTGTTCTGTTGCTCTATGAGGGTTTAAAATGTCATTAGCTTTTCCAGACACTTTTAAAAGAAGTTTATTTTCCAAAACCTTTGACATTTACTCACCCACTGAATAGTGAAACAGACTTAAAAACATACAATTACACTTAGTTTTAAAATGTGCATCCATCTACTTGGTTTCCACTGTTGACGGACTCCGGAAAGTGGGACTTGGTAAGCACACAGTGAGGACAACATTAGACAACAAAAGCCAGTAGATAAGGAAAAAACAGCTACACTGTATTATCAACCCGGATCATGATCCGAACTGGCTTGTATTTACTTACACTTTTTTTTTCTTATAAAAAGTGCTTGTGGAAAAGATGTGTTTTTAAATATTTCTTTAAAATGCTGAACGACTCAGCCGTACAGTGTAAGGAAGGACCTTCTACCATATTTAGTGGTGTTGACGATATGGAGTTAGAATTAGCACCACAGTGATGTTGAATCACCAGGCAACATTCATCACTGGAGCGCAGTGAACGAGTTAAAGCGTATTTTGGAAAGCTGGATTGACAAACGAACAGAACTTACACAGAGCAGAAGGCGATCTTCAATAATAAAGAAAAAAATGACCGCAAATTAGCAATGATACACAAGGACTAATAGTTAATTACTTAAACACAAACTGGAGATTAATAACTGATAATGATCAAGATGAAACTTAATGCAAAATGACAAAAACATGACCGAGTCAATGACTGCAGTGCACTATGCACCTGACAATTGTCAAGGATGAAAATGAAATTTGCTCCTTTAAAACACAGAGTTCAGCGACACGGTGGCTTAGTGGTTAGCACGTTCGCCTCTCAGCGCTGGGGATTCCCAGGGTCGAATCCCAATCTGGGTGGAGTTTCCATGTTCTCCCTGTGTCTGCGTGGGTTTCCTCAGGTGTATTTGGCCTGGGTGTATTTGCCCAGCGCCCGAGACGTTCTCCCCTGGATGGGCATAGGGAACACCCCCCCCTCCCCTGCGCAACACTCATAAAGGAATAAGTGGAAGATGATGAATGAATAAAAACACAGAATTCCTGAAGGGACCTGGTGTATTTCTAAATAAATATGGTGTCCATCGTATATTAATTTAGACTATTTAAAAGAAATCATGCAATGAAAAAGTAAAGAATGGTGCAAAGAGTAAAGCAACCTCCTTTTGTGGCCAATGCAGCTTCAATTCATCTTGGGAATGCCATACAAGCCATACAAGTCCTGCACAGTGGTCAAAGGGATTTTAAGCCATTCTTCTTGCAGGATAGTGGACAGGTCCCTAGGTGATGCTGGTGGAGGAAAACGTTTTCTGACAATCTCCTCCAAAACCCTCCAAAGCGGCTCGATAATATTTAGATCTGGTGAGTGTGCAGGGCATGGGAGATGTTGAATATCACTTTCATGTTTATTAAACCAATCTTTTGAACTCTGGTAGGTCACATATAATGTTGTGTGCATTGCAATATTTTGAACAAAACTGTGCTCTTACCCGGATCATTGAACCTTCAATCTCATAATCTGTTCAGTTTCATTGTCCAACCCCTGTATATACTATATGTAGCACACTGGCGTTCTGAAGTCAAGGGTACATTTACATTTAGTTATTTAGCAGACGCTTTTATCCAAAGTGACTTACAAGAATCCCAACTTGGTTGGGGTCAGAACACAGGGTTGATACAGGACCCTGGAGCAATGAAGGTTTAGGGTCTTGCTCAAGGACCCACATTGGCAACTTCAGTGGACCTGGGATTTGAACCCCCAACCTTCTGATTGATAGTCCAACACAGTAACCACAACCTCACCCTTTTATTTTTGAGAGACCACTGGGAACAAGTTCCGTTCAAAGTAGAAGAGTCTGTCCATCCAGTAATAGTTGTAGAGGGAGTGTGGTTGGAATATCAATCCAAAGGTTGTGGGTTCAAATCCCAGGTCGACTGAAGTTACCAATGTGGGTCCTTGAGCCAGACCCTTAACCCTCGTTGCTCCAGGGTCCTGTATTAACCAACCAAGTTGGGATACTTGTAAGTTGCTTTGGATAAAAGCGTCCGCCAAATGACCAAATGTAAATGTAGCCGCTGCGCCATGGACAAAGGGCTGACGACATCTCAAAGAAACTGACACCACCTGAAAAAAAAACAGACAAAAAAAAATGTCTGTATTCCTCTTGGTAAGCCTTCAACAAGTAGTTTGGCAGAGGCACTGTGCAGATCCAGGAGCTGACTTGTCATTGGCTGCTTAACTCATTTCCACACGAGCCCTTTCACCAGGCAATCATGTCCTTACAATGGAAGCCTTTCTGAAAGGCCCTGAGCTTGAAATTATTCAAAGATGAAACCAATAGAGCTGTCAAATGAGGCAGGCCAAATATATTCCAGGAGACTTTACTGCAGACAGAGTCATACCGTACTTTAAAAATTCATCTCCCTGGCCACCTGCCCTTCCATTCAGGCATATGGATTGGAGTCATGGCTAATAACAGCCACTCTCGCACAAAGACTTCACCACCTGCCATCACATGGGGATCAAACAGAGTCTTCAGGGGCCAGACAAAGCAGATCCTACAGTGGCTTCCCATCTGGAGACTGTGTACAGCATCATCAGCTGGAAACACACACCCACACACACACACACATCCTGTATGGTAGAAGCAGCCAGACACCATCCTCAGATTCCATTCCTTAAAAACAAAGATAAATACACATTTTAATGTTCAATTTTTATTAGAGCTTTATTTAGTTAGGAATTCTTGAGTCGTTTGATGTAAAACAATAACAATAGACGTTGCGTTGTGTTGTGAACCTGGTGCTAGATGTCTTAATTTCACTCGTATGGTTGTGCTGGATTGGATTATAACAATCTATATCTCCATTACTCACTAATACGTAAAAGGCTGGAATTTGGCGTGGTGATTCCCTATCATTCATCCATCATCTGCAGCTTTTTCCTCTACTAGGGTCTCGGTGGGGTTCCCCATGCCCATCCAGGGGAGAACATCTCGGGCGCTGGGCAGATACACCCTGGACAGGCAACTTAGAGCATTCAATTTACCTGGAATCCATGTTTTTGGAATGTGGGAGGAAACCGGAGAACCCGGAGGAAAGAAACCCACGCAGACACGGGGAGAACATGGAAACTCCTCCCAGATTGGGATTTGAACCGGGAGTCCCCAGCGCTGAAAGGCGAACGTATTTCCAGTCATGTCCTTGAAAAAACTAAGTACTTTCTCACTTTCTGACCTTCAATGGTTTGTTTGATATCGCAATTAAACGCATCACATCCGGGTCCTCCCGAGTACATACAAGGCTGGAATTTGGAATTCCCGATCATGTCCTTGGAAAAACCATGTCCTTGGGTTCCCGCTTTCCTTCATTCGGTTGTCCCTTCGCTATCGCCATCGAACGCAACACCTCGAGTGGATTGGGGTCTTGGCGAGTACCTACAAAGCTCAAACTTGGCTCCATCGTTTCTTATGTTCTTGGAAAACCTACTGATAAATTCATATGAGAGCCACCGTGTGGACACCGTAGTCCCAACTCACACTATAGTCCTTCTACATATTCATTTCAGATTTTAAATCACCCCAAATTTCACTCTATAATAATACTTTTAAATATATAAACTCCAAAGCCATCGCTCATTCAAAAACTTTCAACTCCCATCCATTATCTTCCGCTTATTCCTCTACTAGGGTCACGGTGGGGTTCCCCATGCCCATCCAGGGGTGAACATCTCGGGCGTGGGCATAAACACCCAGGACAGGGCGCCAGTCTATCGCTGGGCACATACTTCAGAGCAGTTTACCTGGAATCCATGTTTTTGAACTTTGGGAGGAAACTGGAGACCCTGCAGAAAACCCATGTGGACACGGGGAGGACATGAAAACTTCATCCATATTGGCATTCGAACCAGGAATCTGAGAGGCGAACATGCTAACCACTAAACCACCATGCCACCGCGTTTCAACCCTCAAGTTGTTGTCTAGTTCTCCCCCATAGTGCAGCACGGCTATTCCACTAGTCCTACATTAAATACACACCCATTTTAACAAGTGTAAATGCAGGAGGAAGTGTACTTACAACTCACCCTTCATTCTGCCACAATTCAGCAGATGTCCTGTTATCATTAAGACTATATTTGGACTTATGAGCACTGAAACTGACTTTCCATTTCCGTGACCTGTGAACAAGTCTGACAGATGGATTTCACCAGAGTGCCTAACACACTCACACATCTACCCGTCGCACACTGCTTTCCTTATTAGGCGTGTCATTATCTCATGGAGAGACATCTCCAGAGATCATATTTATACAATTTCCTCTTTAACTGCAGGTTCATCATCACAGAATTCGGTTTTATTCAGAGGGTAAGACGAGGCCTGGGTGGACTGCATCATTCCTACATGGTGTTTTTGTACACGTCACTGAATAAAAAATAAATACAAATCAACATGGATTCGAAATTCTCAGGAGTCTGTAAGATTCAGACCTTGATTTCTGCTGCAGGTGTAAAGTACATTGCAATCAGGGGATCAATGTTCCTACAGGGACGCTAGAGCGCTTTCAGAGTGGATTACTGATTACATTATTTATGGGTAAAAACTGGTTGCCATATATTATTTTTAGATCATTTTCACATTTTTAAGACAAATACAATACATTTCAATTTTTTTAATATATAAAATGTGCCACCGCCACTTTACCTATTAACCTTCATTCATTATCTTCCACTTATTCCTTTATGAGGGTCTCGGGGGGGTTGGGGTTCCCCATGCCCATCCAGGGGAAAATTTGGGCGCTGGGCAGATACACCCAGGACAGGGCGCCGATCCATCGCTGGGTACACACTCACCCACTCAGCCACACACTATACAGGGCAATTTAGAGCATTCAGTTTACCTTGAATCCATGTTTTTGGAATGTGGGAGGAAACCAGGGAACCCGGAGGAAACCAACGCAGACACGGGGAGGACATGGAAACTCCGCCCAGATTGGGATTCGAACTGAGTACCCACTCACACACACGGCCACATACACACACTATGCAGGGCAATTGAGAGGATTCAGTTCACCTTGAATCCATGTTTTTGGAATGTGGAAGGAAATTGGAGAACCTGGAGAAAACCCACGCAGACACAGGGAGGACATGGAAACTTCACCCAGATTGGGATTAGAACCGAGTACCCACTCACACACACACTATGCAGGGCAACTTAGAGCATTCAGTTCACCTTGAGTCCATGTTTTTGGACTGTGGAAGGAAATTGGAGAACCTGGAGGAAACCCATGTAGACACGAGGAGGACATGGAAATTCCGCCCAGATTGGGATTTGAACCGAGTACCCACTCACTCACACAGCCACATACACACACTATGCAGGGCAATTTAGAGCATTCAGTTTACCTTGAATCCATGTTTTTGGAACGTGGTAGGAAACCCACGCAGACACGGGGAGGACATGGAAACTCCGCCCGGATTGTGATTCGAACCGAGTACCCACTCACTCACTCACTCTCACTCACTCACTTACTCACACAGCCACATACACACACTATACAGGGCGATTCAGAGCATTCAGTTCACCTTGAATCCATGTTTTTGGACTCTGGGAGGAAACCGGAGAACCTGGAGAAAACCCAAGCGGACATGGGGAGGACATGGAAACTCCACCCAACTAAACCACTTAATAAATAATGAATGCCCCACATATTTTCATTTAGATTTTAAAATTCTTTTTGCAAAATGTATCCCACATATTTCATTTTTTCATTAATTTTCACAGAATTTTGTAGTGATCCCTTAAATGTGCCTTTTAATTCACCACAGTTTATGGTAAGATGTAGGTGAGATGCTAATATACATATCAAATATTATTTGAGTTCTGAAAACAATCATTTAAGCTGTCGTAATTCATTATAGTGCTCAGACGAATCCAATTTTTCATTACCCATCAGCCCCAACACTGAATTGCTTACAAAGAGTCCTGACCTGTATTTCTGTAAAGCCGCTTTGTGACAACAGCAGATAAAGTCCTATTTAAGCAAACTGAAAACCCTTTTACAATAGCTGTGTGAAATAACCCTATCAGTACGGCTGAAAGGCCTCACAATAAATCCTCGGTACGAAAATGAGCCTCTGAGGCTGAGCACATCCCAGACCCAATGTGATTTGATAAGTCCAGAATATACCCTTCTTTAATCTGACAGGGTATTTCCCGGGGACATGATGAGAGGTTATTAATTTGCTGTGCAGATATCGTAGCCTGTGTCCTAACACAGGGATGTTTAACAAAAAAAGGGATGTATTCTGAAAATTCAGGCATGTTAATCATTATTCATCTGAGATTAGCTCTTGGTCGTCCTTACAAAAGTCTGTGAGGAATAAAGATGACAAGAATTATGAGCTAAGATTAGCTTGAATATGAAAAAAGAAAGGTCTCGTCTGGCTACAACTTGTTAGAAACATGATACCACTTACTATGGATTACAGTTTATTCATCTTATTCCTCCAATAGGGTCGCGGTGGGGTTCTCCATGCCCATCCAGGGGACAACGTCTCGGGCGTTGGGCAGATACAACCAGGACAGGGTGCCAATCCATCACTGGGCACACACTCCCTCACCCACACACACAAACACACACTATACAGGGCAATTTAGAGCATTACATTTTTATGTTTTTGTAAGGAAACTGGAGAAAACCCACGTGGACACGGGGAGGACATGGAAACTCATGTCCAGTTCTGCCAGCTTTCAAATCTCTTCTCAGAACGCAGCTTCTAACTTATAATTGCTGTTTTTATTTTTCTGTTGCTGTCCGTGTGGGTTTCCTCCGGGTAGAAAAATATGGATTAAAGGTAAATTAGCTGCTCTAAATTGCCCAGTATTGTGTGTGTGTGTGTGTGTGGATGTGTGTAAGTGTGTGCCCAGCGATGGATTGGAGCCCTGTCCTTGGTGTATCCACCCAGCGCCCTAAATGTTCTACCTGGAGACCCCACCACGACCCTAGTAGAGGAATAAGCAGAAGATAATGGATGGATGTTAATTGTTCATAAAGGTTCATCAAAAAGTTCTAGAATAATTTTAATGTATTGTTAGTATTGCTGGTGATACGGTGGCTTAGTAGTTAGCACGTTCACCTCTCAGCGCTGAGGGTTCCCAGTTCGATTCCCAATCCAGGTGAAGTTTCCATGTCCTCCCCGTGTCCGCCTGGGTTTTCTCCGGGTTCTCCGGTTTTCTCCCACAGTCCAGAAACATGGATACCAGGTAAATTAAATGCTCTAATTTGCCCCTTATAGTGTGTGGATGTGCAAGTAGCTGTGTGCTCAGCAATAGACTGGCTCCCTGTCCTGGGTGTAACCGCCCAGTGCCCGAGATGTTCTCCCCTGGATGGGCATGGGGAACCCCACCACGACCCTCATAAAGGAATAAGCGGAAGATAATGGATGGATGTTAATTGTTCATAAAGTTTCATCAAAAAGTTCTAGAATAATTTTAATGTATTGTTAGTATTGCTGGTGATACGGTGGCTTAGTGGTCAGCACGTTCGCCTCTTAGCGCTGGGGGTTCCCAGTTCGAATCCCAATCTGTTTTAAGTTTCCATGTCCTCCCCGTGTCAGTGTGGGTTTCCTCCCGTTTGTCCGTTTTTTTCCCACAGTCCAAAAACATGGATTCCAGGTAAATTGAATGCTCTAAATTGCCCTGTATAGTGTGAGTGTGTGTGATGTTCTCCCCTGGATGGACATGGGGAACCCCATCGTGACCCTAGTGGAGGAATAAGCAGAAGATAAAAGATGGATGGAGATATAGTCCATATGTTAAAACAATACAGTTAGGAGAACATATTTTTTTCATTAAATCTACTCCTGTAGTAAAATATCCTCAAGATTGAAATGAATCTCCTAAGTTTATGATCTTATCTATAAAATAAAGTAAATGTGTTACACTGAATTCCTTCCTTCTCATATTGTTTTTAATCTTTTACATGTTAACAGTACGGTGCTGGAAATGATAACAGATCCTGAAAGTTTTCAAATTGTTAATTGTTTTACTTCAGAATCATTCAACCGAATAAATGTCTTTCATAAAAGCCAAGCAGCGACCAGCGGAGAACTCCTAATCTCTTTCTCTGCTGTGTTTACTATCTTCTCCAACCTGCCACCATCCCTTTCAGTTCTATCAGACGTATAATAAATGACTGTCTCCTCTTAACAAGAAAGGGCTCATCTCAAATTACACGCTCATGCCCATTACAATGGCCAGACTCATCTCATTAATCAAATCTCTGGGATAATGGCTCACACATCCTGGCTTGAAGGATGTGATTAGAATTTTTTTGGGTGGTGTTTCCACCTCTCTGGCTCTACCAAAGAGCTTTTTGCTGTAGTCCTCAGCACCACGGTGGCCTCCCTGCTGTGATCATATAGACTTTAGACGTCTCCATTAAACAGAAAAACTTGCAAACGGCTTGGAAGGAACCCAACACCCCGAAGGCCGTCTAGCTAGAACGAGGAGTGCTGGATCGATAACGCTGAGAGCATGGAGTAACTTATCCCATTTAATTACACTTCCATTGCCATGGCATAAACAAACATGATAGTACCCCGCTAAAACTGCTTAGTCTCCTGCACAAGGGCTTTGCTCTGTCGCACAGATTTCATTTTGGATCGAAGTCTGGAACTCAGTCAGGGACTAATATGGAGCCAATAGTCTCAGCGAATGCCTCCCTCTGCTGGTTAAAACCTTCACTTTTACCGGTGGATCAAATCTACCAGGCTTTTTGGAGGGCAGTCGTCCAAACCATTCATGCTCACTATAACTTTTGATTACCGTCATTGAAATATTTTTAGACTGTGAGAGGAAACAGGAACACATGACGGAAACATAATTCATTCATTCATTATCTTCCGCTTATTCATTTATGAGGGTCGCGGTGGGGTCATCCAGGGGGGAACATCTCAGGCGCTGGGCAGATACACCCAGGACAGGGCGCCAATCCATCGCTGGGTACACACTCACTCA
>JAOUQT010068037.1:0-10349 GCA_025769995.1 Xyliphius kryptos
GGCCCCCCCCCCCCCCCCCCCAATCCATTATGTTCCGCTTATCCCGCTACGAGGGTCGCGGTGGGGCCATGTCAATCCTGGGGGAACGTCTCGGGCGCTGGGTAGATACACTCAGGACAGGGCGCCACTCTACAGGGCAATTTAGAGCGCTCAATTTACCTGCAATCCATGTTTTTGGACTGTGGAAGGAACCCGGCGAAAACCCACGCGGACACGGGGAGGACATGGAAACTCCACCCAGATCGGGATTCGAACCGAGCGCTGAGAGGCGAACGTGCTAACCACTAAGCCATCGTGCCACCCTCACTCAAATACCAGATTAAGAAAAGGTTCAGCAGTATACCGAATACGGTATCCTCTCTGTGAAGTTTGTTTGTTGTCTTCTTGTTTGTTGGAATAGGTTGACACCCTGATCAGGTTGTGCTGGGATAGGTTTTGTCAGAGACCCCCCCCCCCCCAAGCCCCCAAAGACCATGTATTGAGCTTAGCAGAACACTGGTAAAATACCTGCGGAGATTTTGAAAAAGAACGTGAAAGTTGGTTTGGAATGCGTGATGGCGTTTGGAGGTGATATATTTCAAAAGAAGGTATTTTTATAGAGTTTTGGGGTGATTTTAAATCTGAGATGAATACAGTGTGAGATGAGAAATATGAATCGATTTATCGATTATACATCGGGCCGTTGGATGCATCCATGCGTCAATTTATTTATTTATTTATTATAATTATTTTTTAATAGCCTACTTCCACACTGACTTACAAATAATGCCTCCTCCAAATCTGCAGGTGGCGCTACCTTTCTGCCAACTTTCTTTATCCTTCACAAGAGGAAGAACTTAACATTAACACGCTCTCAATACAAAATCGTCATTTATTTTAAATTTAAATGTTGCGTTCCGCATCGAACTAATACAGGACGTGGTATATTGTTTCAGTGGTGCTAGGTTATTTTTGGGGGGTGTGTGTTAAAATTATAACTGCTCAATATATCGCAATAGTGATTTTAGACTGTATCGTCCCAGCCCTTTAAAACGTCCCATCGGTGCATCTTATCCTGATCGTGTTCCAGTCAGCGGGTAGGAGGCCAGATTGGGGATTAGAGACCAACCTCCTCGCTGTGGGCATGCTGCCCCCCCCCCCACACCATATGAGATGAAGGTCACTATGGGGATCTGTATTGCGTACTGAGACTGATGGCGATTCATTCCTCATGGTGCGTTTTGGGATTTCGGTGTCTGGCCTGGGCGTCTAAAACCTGCCTGCCTCTTTAAAACGGGTCCCGGCGTTTCCACGTGGCATGACGAGGTGCCGTGGCATGCGTGTGTTGTGGTGATTGCTTTCTCGAGGAACCAGTTGACGATGCCGTCGGTCACGCCGCGCTCCGCCGGTCGCTGCTTTCAGGTCCGGTTCCACTCGTTTTATGAGTAGCTCATTGTTCGGATGCTCTTAGGCGCAGAACACGTTCGGAACTCCGGCGGTAGCTGGGTGAACTGGTCCGCCACGGTCCTCGGAGAAACTGGAAGTGAGTTGGAACGCGTCGAATGCATTCCACGGTTAAATTTAGCTCAGCTACATTTTCTGAGAGATGATCCGCTCGCTGTGCCTGAGGCTCATGGGGCGTTTCAGACGAAAATAAGAGATAGATGTTTGTACACATTGAAGGACGCCGGACGCAGCAGGTTCACATCGTGTAAACGCCGGCTGTTCTTATGGACTCGCGCCGTGTCGAGGATGGGGTGAGGGGGTGATGGGGCGTTAGTGAGGTCATCACTTTACATCACGCCACATTCACGTTGTGGATTCCTTTTTTTGAAGCCACTTACAAATTTCCTAGCTTTATGAGTGGGGGGCGGAACACGGGGTCCATCAGGCAGCACCCCACACCAATGAGGGCCCAGACTGGCTGCTTTTAGTTAACTTGGGGTTGGAACCCCCAACCTTCAGACTGAAAACCCTAAACCTGACCACAGGCAGAAAAAGCTATGGAGGGTATGAGGTTGGGGTGACTGAGGATGACCAACATAACAGGGCATTATGGAGAAAAAGTTCCCCTGCCAAATGATGGGACACACTCTAAAGTGCCCCACCCCCTTTTTTCCTGCTGGACCATGGGACATGCATGATGGAGCCCCACCCCCTTTTTCCTGCCAAATGATGGGACATGCATGACAGAGCCACACCCCCTTTTCCCCTGCCAAACCATGGAACATGCATGACAAAACCCCACCCCCTTTTTTCCTGCCAAATGATGGGACCGGCATGACAGAGCCCCACCTCCATTTTTCCTGCCAAATGACGGGACCTGTATGACAGAGCCCCACCCCCTTTTTTTCTGGCCAAACGTTGGGACAGGCATGACAAAGCCCCACCCCCTTTTTTTCTGCTGGACCATGAGACATGCATGACAGAGCCCCACCCCTTTTTTCCTTCCAAGCGATGGGACCCGCACGGCGAAGCCCCACCCACTTTTCCTGCCAAATGATGGGACTCGCACGACAGGGCCCCACCCCCTTTTTCCTGGCAAATGATGGGGCATGCACGACGGAGCCCCACCCCATTTTCCCCTTCCGAATGATGAGATATAAAAACAGAGCCCCACCCCTTTTTTCCTGCCAAATGATGGGACATGCACAACAGAGCCCCTTTTCCCCTGCCGGACGATGGGGACACGCAGGACAGAGCCCCACCCCCTTTTTTCCGGCCAAAAGATGGGCCACGTGGCATTATTAATATAAAGTGTATTAATATAAAACCAGTTCGGTTTTTAAAGTCGAGGCCGAACGTTGAGTAACAGGATACCGGTCTCTCTAGCAATCAATTACTGCCATCTAGTTGCCAAACAACAGAATGCAGGCTATAAAAAATATTGTAAATCACGCATTGAGACGAATGTAAAGCGCTCAGTGGTGTGTGGTATCGTCAGTGATGTCACGGCAGGACAAACGGCTCAGCCAATCAGATTTAAGGAGCAGAACGACCCGTTTTCTAAAGCGACGTGCGGCTTTTGAATAAAACAAAGATGGAACACAAATGTGAGGCCACAGGATTTACAGAGTCTGCCGTCTGTAGTTTGAAACCCAGATTTGGTTTCAGCGGCGCTCAGCTCTCCCAGCGACGGCGCATCCGATCCTCCGGCGACGCCCTCCAGCGAGCCATTTAACCCCGGCTATTAACCCTCCGTGTTATCTCCTGCATGGCACTCCTGTTACTTCCTGGCTCCCCGGGGCGCCTCATCACCCGATGTTTACTCTCCGACGTACCGACCACGGCGCCCGTTGCCCTTGTTTGCATGCCGTTGCCCCCCGTCGTCACGCCGCCCGCCTCACATGTTTAGGGCCAGGCTGGCTTAACTGCCAACCCAATTAGCTTAGTTGGTCCTGAGGGGAGAGAGCGGGCCCCGGCGGGTTCGAGGGAGGATATGGTGACACGCGCAGACGCTGAATAATCCAACGCACAGTTGGGAAGACGCTTTCCATCAGGTCCTGGTGTACGGTTTATTTGTTGCCTGGACAAAAAGAAAAGCTGCAGATTTTGTGTAACCGAACCCAGAACTGTAACCGTGTGTCTGCAGCCAGCAGCGGCCCGCGGCCCATCAGAACCTGAACCAGAACCAGAACCTTAATAATGTTCTATTAGAGCGACGTTTAGAAAATCATGTGCTGCAGTTGATCATTAAGAACCTCAGTTCCTTTGGTTGTGTATTAATCCTAATCCATGTTGCCTCACACACACACACACACACACACACACACACAGACCTACACATGACCAGATTGGTGTCTTTTATTTGCTCATTCAGCCGTTTAAGATGTAATTTTAAACACACCGCCGTTCGTTCACATGAATCTCCCTCTGTGTGTGTGTGTGTGTGTGTGTGTGTGTGTGTGTGTGTGTGTGTGTGTGTGTGCTACTGTAAGGAATGTAATACACAGCAGATTAACACAATGCTGTCGTGTTTCACACCAGTTTGTCATTTAATCTGAAATTGAGGAAGTTGTACTAGGTCAGCATTTTTTTTTGCGTTACTGGACTAATAAAGTTTGGTTGGAGGTGGAAAGGGGGGGGGCAGGGTATTGTGTGTGTGTGTGTGTGTGTGTGTGTGTGGGGCATTGTGAGGCGTTTGTACTTTGTAGAGTTTTGTGTGTAGGCGCAGGTTTGGGTGCGGTGTAGGGCTGGGACGATATGGTCTTAAAGGACTATTGCGATATATTGAGCAGTTCGATACGATAAATGTACGATAATTTCAATACATACATACAGCAAAAATAATGTATGCAATTCCCTTTTTATTGCCACGTAGTCACATGACTACCCTGCAGAGAGCACGGTGCGCAGCCTCTTAAAGGAACATGAACGTAGCTGACAACTATTTTTAAGATACCAAAAAAAACGAAATGAGCAAAATAATGTCGGTTGTCGTCGTAAATTTTCGGTATATGATGTGCACCTTTGTGGGCTGTGTGTGTGTGTGGGTTGCAGTGTTGTAGGGTTGTGCGATATGAAAAGATCGTGATGGTTTACAATGTGTCCACGATACGCCATCACGTAAAAATCGCAACTTGTTGCTACAAAGGGTGGACCGACGTCATACTGACCCCTATGGGTTAGGAATGGGATGGCACTTATGCTCAGAAGTGAGTCTGCTGGGATAACAGATCTTTAATAAAAACCCGGCGCAAAACCGATCGAGATCAACGCTGAAGGTTCGATCTGACGGCAGATCACAACGTAGAACTCACACGCCGCCAAAAAGATCCATATGCTTTCAACACGGACGCGAGCCGGTGCATGCGCGTCTGTCTGCATCCGGCGGGCTGTCTGTCTGTGCGTGTCTGCGCGTTTGTCAGCTCCCTGTCTGTGTCCGTCTGTCTGTGCGTTTTTGTTGGGCTGCCTGTCTGCGTCCGTCGGGCTGTCTGTCTGCGCGCCTGTTTATCTGTGCGTGTCCGTTAGGCTGTCTGTCTGTCCGTCCGTCTGTCTGCGCGCCTGTCTGTGTGTTGGTCGCCTACCTCTCTGCGTCTGTCGGGGTGTCTGTCTGCGCACGTGTTTCTTTGCGTGTCCGTCTGTCTGTCTGCACGCCTGTCTGTGTGTTCTTGTCGGGCTGGCGGTCTGCGCGTTCGTCGGCTACCTGTCTGCGTCCGTCCGGCTGTCTGCGCGCCTGTTTATCTGTGCATGTCCGTTGGATGCCTTTCTGTGTCCGGCGGGCTGTCTGTCTGCGGGCCTGTGTGTGCGTTCGACGGCTACCTGTCTGCGTCTCTCTGTGCGCATGTCTGTGTGTTCGTCGGCTACCTGTCTGCATACGTCAGACTGTCTGTCTGCGCGCCTGTTTGTGTGTGTCCGTTGGGCTGTCTGCGCGTTTGTCAGCTGCCTGTCTGCGTCTGTCTCCGCGCACCTGTCTTTCTGCACATGTCCATCGGCTGCCTGTTTGCGCGCGTCTGTCTGCGTTTGTCTGTCGGACGGACCGTCTCCGTCCTGTTTTTTGCGTGTCTGTTGGGCTGCCAGTGTCTGGTGGGCGGGCTGTCTGTCTGTCTGTGCGTGCACATGTTAAAGGTACAGCGTCTCTGTAAAGCCCTCTTGAAAGTCTCAGCGTGGAAACGAACGTCTGTAATTAAGATCCGATTTAAATGTAAATATTAAACGTAACTTCGTATTGAGACGCGTGAACGAGTAGAATCTCCACGGCGACCTTTCACCCCGACGGCTGATTGGTGCTTTAAAGCGTCACCGCCATGAGGCCATCAAAAAAAACCACGACGTCTATTTCTCTGATTCCCAGTTCAAACAAATGCCACACTCTCACTCACTCGCTCGTGGGGGGGGGGGGGGGGGGGGGGGGGGATTTAAGAACAGGAACTGAGTAAACGCCAAACTCCTCAAACTTTCGTAATCTTGAATTTGTGCGCACCGCTGTGAGGGAGGAGGAGGAGGCGCGCTCGCTGTCGTCCGTTATTTTGCTTCCTCGCCGACGCGGTACCTCCCTCCCGACTCGTTCCGCGTTCCGTTTCCTGTCTGACTGTAATATTCCCGAGTTCAGAGTTTTGGGATCGGTCCGATGTCCTTGGAAGATTTTGTCGTCATGGTTACTAAGCTCGTGGGTAAAACCGCAGCACGCCGGCGGGAGATGCAGACCTGCATATTTCTGCTCTGTCCCGACTTGTCTCATCTGCGTCTGTAACATCTGGAGATGAACTCGCAACGGACGCAATCCGAAATGTTCTCTTCTTAAAGGGGCCGCCACACGGCCAGAGCTCGGCATGTTGGGTGGTTGATCATCCCTTCAGTATGTAAAGCAGCTGTGGATAATGTTTACATCTATAGATTCTGACCGTGGCATGTTTGTTGATGCCAGGTGGGCCGGGGTCACCATGCCCAGCCAGGGAGAACGTTTTCAGATGCTGGGCAGCTACACCCAGGACAGGGCGCCAATACATCGCAGGGCACACATTTACTCACTCACACTCCAAATAGGGGCAATTAAGAGCAGCCAATTTACCTTGAATCCATGTTTTTGGAGGACATGGAAGCTCCGCCCAAATTTGGATTTGGACGCTAACCACTACGCCACCTACAATCCTACACAAGTCACTGTTCTGATCTTCACACGGTGCATTGTCAGCATAAGGGCGTGGCTTTGTGGGCGCGGGGGGTTCTCATCCAGGGAAGAACATCTCGGGTGTTGGGCAGATACCCAGGACAGGGTGCCAATCTATGCTGGGCACACACTATTTATTTTGAATCCAGGTTTTTGGTCTGTGGGAGGAAACCAACGGGGAGAACATGGAAACTCCGCCCAGATTTGGATTTGAGCCTGGAATCTCCAGTGCTGAGAGGAGAACATGCCCAAAACAATTTAATATTTTGTTCATAATCAGCAAAAACACGCTATTTAATTTTTTTTGGTTATTGCATAATAATCGCGATTATTTCTGTAAATCTCGAATCGTCTCATCCATAATGGGCACGTAAGCCACGCCCTTCAGCCTCGTTGCTGAGTCAGGGCTGACCTGCTTCTCCGACCCATCCAGTTGCTCTTAAGTAAATAACAGCTGAGTGAGATTCCATAGATGCTGCTTGTTGCCTGGAAACCAGCCCTGTGTTGGTCATGAGGGTCTTAATGAGCTTTAAGTATTTCAGCGTGTTTCGTGGAGACCACTTAGCAGGACTGTGTTATTTACATAACGTCTCAGTCATGACCACCCGCTGAATCCAGTACCTCATTCCGAAACTCGTTAGAATGCCGACGGTGAAATGCTTTGGGTTTCCGATGGCAGGTGGCACCGCCGTGTGACCCGTAGCGGTAACTGCGAGCGCTGAGGAGCTTCAGCTTCAAACTGGAACTTCATTATCTAATAAAAATAACTAACTAAAATATAAGTATAATATAAAAATAAGTTCCTGAGGTACAGTAAGTGGAATCTGATACTTACAGATCTAAGTGGAGTTTGCATGTTCTCCCCATTTCTGCATGTTTTTTTTTTTCCTGTTTTCAAGTTGGAATTGTAAGGGTGTTAATCGGCCTTTGTGATAATTAGTTTGAAGAATTGATAACGAATCTAACGATTCTATTTTTTTATCAAGGGTTCCCCACGATACGATTAAAATACGATCCAATACTCAATTTTTTTTTTTCATATGTAATCTGTTTAGTTTCAAATGAATCAACATGAAAATTATTTGCCTTTCAGTAGGTCTGGGCGATATACCGGTATTTATCACGATAACTGACGTCATTTTTGCTCATATCGGTATTTCTCGATATCTTAAAAAAATGAAAAAAGTTGTTGTTTTTTGTCGGCTACGTTCATGTTCCTTTAAGAGGCTGCGTGCTCTCTGTAGGGTAGTCATGTGACTACGTGGCAATAAAAATGGAATTGTACCATCAATCTGGCTTTGGAGTATTTATGTTGGCCTTCGTTCTTTATTTTTGGGGTATGTATTAAAATTATCGTCTATTTATCGTTATCGAGGTAAACTGCTCAATATATCGTGATTTTAGGCACATATCGTCCCAGCCCTACTTGTAAGTTATATATATATGTTTACGTTTAAGTTTAATATTATAAGTGTAAGAATAAAGTTCTCATATGTTGCATATAAAATATATAATGAACAGATATTTGTACATTCATTAAAAGAAAAGTGTATGTGGGGAATTTGCTCAATTTTGTTTAAAAAAATATATATTTATATATGATCACTAACAAATGACCCTCTTTTTAAAAGAACACTATCACAAACAATGTTGTCTGTTTTACAATACACTTAAGTGTATCAGATGATTTTAAAAGAATTAAAATGTTTGTTTTAAAGCTTATTTTTGTATATCCTATTTCTATAAAAGGTGGATTCTTTGATAAAGGCAAAATCTGAAGTACACAGTCATTATTTTTATTAAAACCAATATTTCTTACTCTGACAACGTCTGCATGTCCTGTTTACTTGTTTTATTTTGAAATATTAATTGTGTTTCCAGTGGGAAAAATAATAATAATTTCACTGTGATTACAAACTTTTGAGCGGTAGTGCATATATTAGTTACTTATAGTAATAACAGCAGTACATCAGTTACAAACTATGACTTATAGAACTGGGTTTTAGATCTTGTGATGCCCTGAAAGCCCCTTACAGTAACGTGCCCCCAGAGGTATGGACGTCGTTGTAGGGGTCATGCCCCTTATGAGGCATAATTTGCTATGTGGCCGTAATAAAGGTGTCTGGATTTTTCACTTGCTTTAATTGGAATTAATTTATTAAACGTCATAACGAATTCAGTTCTCTGTCCCATCTCACATGGTCCTCACATGGTCCTCACATGGTCCGCACATCTCCAGAATCCCACGACACAAACATGGAAAGTTTTTTATTTTTTTAGGTCTCATTCTACTACAATCATTTGCTAAAAATAGCTTCCCAGTGCTAATGCTAGTTAATCCTAGCTGCTAATGTTCACAGTTCTGATTTATGAGCAGCGAAACACAATTCAAATTTAAAATTGTACCCAAACGGAGGGGGCGGGCAATAAACACGCTGGAGCTAAATGTGAAAGATGCAACTTTCGTGGACCGTCGGGAAAAACTTAAAATGGCTTAATGTAGCAAAACAAGAACTTGGATAGTGTAACAAACAATTTCATCCGACTTGATTGATCTCCACGCCGGTCTAACTACACTGTTTTGGTGCATTAGGCTTCGTTAAGTTCCTCATAATGGGTTTATGCTAATTGATGTTTACAGTTTTAGTTGTTTTTTTTATGTGTGAGAGAAATTACACTGTCTCAGCAGAACCAGGCAGAATAATTTCAAAATGGTGTTGACTGAAGATGATTAAGGAGAATCCTCAGGCACAGAAATCGCTCTACTGCGCTGAGGTTGTGAATCTGAGGTTAGCTCTCTAACGAACACAAATCCAGTTGGTTAGCAAACAGAGAACATCCTAACTCCAACACGGTCGGTGTTTTGGTTTTTAGGTAGCATCCATCGCTAAAACCCAACAGGAGGAGTTATAATGATCTGATGTAACCAAGTAACCAATGACCTGCAAGAGGTGCATGTTTTCCAGGACTTAACTTCAGAGCACAGGGTCAGCACCCTCGAAGCATGAGGGTTAAGGGCCCATATTGGCAACAAACAGTTGGCAGCTTTACAAACCTCAGCAATAAACAGAATAAGGATGGTATGGTGTTTTAGGACTTGGCAGTTAGCATGTCCCCTCAGCGCTGGAGATCCATGTTCGATTTCCTCTGTATTTTTCAAAAAACATGTTATCAAGGTAAACTGGCTGCTTTAAATTGCCCCTATATACTAATGTGTGTTTGTGTGTGAGTGACTGAGTGTCTAAAGGAAGTGGTAGCTCAGTGGTTTGGGTGTTGGACTACCAATCAGAAGGTTGGTTGTTCAAATCCCAGGTCCACTGAAGTTACCAATGTGGGTCCATGAGCAAGATCCATAACCTTAATTGCTCCAGGGTTCTTTATGTAACCCTGTGTTCTGACCCCAACCAAGTTGGGATATGTGTGAGTCGCTTTGAATAAAAGCGTCAGCTAAATAAGATTTAAATGTGTGCCCGGCGATGGAGTGGCACTCTGATCTCCATAGCACCTTAAACATTCTACTCCCCGATTGAGCAGTAAGTAGAAATATTGGATCACTGGAAGGAATAAACAGAATACAAAATAAAATAACATAGATGAATAAAATTGCAGGGCAGCACAGTGGCTTAGTGGTTATACTTAGTTGATTATTTAGCAGAAAGCGACTTACAGGTTTCCCAATTTGGTTGGGGTCAGAACACTGGGTTGAAACAGGACCCTGGAGCAATGAGGGTTAAGGGTCTTGCTCAAGGACCCACATTGG
>JAOUQT010068047.1:0-10349 GCA_025769995.1 Xyliphius kryptos
GCGGTTGGAATCCCGATCTGGGTGGAGTTTCCATGTCCTCCCTGTGTCCACGTGGGGTGTTCCCCGGGTTCCCTGGGTTCCTCTTACACTCCAAAAAACATGGATTGCAGGTAAATTGGCTGCTCTTAATCCCATTATAAGGATAATGGGACGTGTTCAGGGTCCGCACAGTGACATCACGGAAGTCTCATCCTCCTGGTCCACAGCATCGTGCTTTAATCGCTGAGCCGTCGCCGGCTGTCCTGCAAAAACCCCAATAATGGGATTAGTTTGTCAGAAAATGACCGATACACTGGCTCAGGTCCAGCCCGGAGCCCCGCCCAACCCAACCCAGCACCCCACCGGTCTCTGCTGGCACCCGTTATCAGGAACAGCACGGCATTAGATTGCAGCAGCACCATATGGCCTGTTTGGCTGTGGACCATGAGAGATGTGTGAGGGTTCAGGTCGGCTCAGACGCTCGCGCTGCCTCATCTGACTTTGTTATGGATGTTAATGAGTTTCAGTCCAAATATTTAGACCCAGAAGTCTGAACTGATTAAACAGCAGGGTGTCAGCTGCATCCCTCATGGACTTACTGTATATCTGGCTGGAGTTCTGTCTGAAGGACACATTTCGTCCATTTAGTGATTTATGAAGATCATCTTTGTAGGAAAGAACATCATAAAACACCAAATTCTGAACAAATTACCCATGGACACTCTGGCCTTCACCAGAGATCTGGGGATCAAGGTTTGAATTCCAATCTGGGTGGAATGTCCATGTTCTCCCTAAGTATGCGTGGGTTTCCTCAGGGTTCTCCTGTTTCCTCCCTCAGTCTAAAAACATGGATTCAAGGAATTGGCCACTCAAAATTTCCCTTATATTGAGTGTGTCGCCCAACAATGGATTGGTTTCCTTACCTGGGTTGCATAGGCAACCTCCCCCTGCATCCCTAGGAATAAGTGGGAGATAATGAGATAAGATGAAATGAGATAGAAGAATTATTCTGGCCCACATCACTTTTTTTCATCCGGCCCACTTGCCATTAGACGATTCCTGACTGCAGGGCGTGTACACCAGGAGACATGGAGAGAACATCCACCGCCTCATCTTGAGCACGCCCAGGCGTTGTAGGGAGGTCATACAGGCACGTGGAGGACACACACACTACCGAGCCTCATTTGAACTTGTCTTGAGGAATTTTATACTGAAGTTGGATCAGCCGGTTGGAAGTTGGATTCCAAATCCAGACCTCCATGAGATCATCATTTTGATCATTTTGATGTTTTTTTTGTTCTTAACGCATTCCACTATCTACTAAATAAATATGTTCCACTGAAATTATTAAATTCATCAAGATCTGGAATGTTATTTTAGTTTTCCCCTTATTTTTTGAGCAGTGTATATACCGTTGACTCACATTAGCCAGGAGAAGCCCAATCTGGGAACATAACACAATGTTTACATCCTGTATAAATCACTACACACTTACATGAATCATAGTTCTCAGTGTGCAGAGAGAGAAGCTGCCCTGAAGTATTGGAACTGACATCAAAGTCCCTGAAAATGGCACCGAAGAACTATAATCATTCTCAGATTAAGAACTATGAACAAGTTCCACCAGCACACAGTCTGTGATGTTCCCCTCTATAGTTCTAAACTAGTACCGGACCAGAAGATGCCCTTGTTTTGTCATTGGTCTCGCTCAGGACTGAAGTAACAGACAGTGATGTAGTGTGTAAATGCCACAACTGCATAGTTTAGCTCCTGCATACGAGACACCGGAGGACGACTCGGTGCCGGCACAAAAGCCTGCCTCCTCCAGACACAGCAGCAGACAGCAGAGGGAGGGAGGGAGGGATGGAGAAATCTCAGACAGGCAGACATGCCAAAAAACACCCTAAGCTCTTTCTCAAATGTGCCAGACAAAAAGGAAAGAGAAAAAAACGCATCAGGGGACAAAAGACTCACAGGCAGCCCCCTCAATCTGCAGTGGATCTGATCTGAAGATGTTTATTTCATCACCTTAACAACCTCCACACCACTCTGTTACACATCAATGCAGTGGTCAGAATCAGCATCAGCATCAGAATCAGTATCAGCATCATTATCAATATCAGCATCAGTATCAGAATCAGTATCAGCATCAGCACCAACATTAGCTTCAATATCAGCATCAGTATCAACATCAGTATCAGCATCAGCATCATTATCAATATCAGCATCAGCGCCAGCATCAGTAACAGCATCAACATCAACATCAACATCAGTATCAGCATCAGCATCATTATCAATATCAGCATCAGCGCCAGCATCAGTAACAGCATCAGTAACAGCATCAGTACCAACATCAGCATCAGCATCAGAATCAGTATCAGCATCAGCATCAGTATCAGTCACAGCATCAGCATCACTATAAGCATCAGTATCAATATAAGTATCAATATCAGCATCAACATCAGTATCAACATCAGTATCAGCATCAGCATCATTATCAATATCAGCATCAGCGCCATCATCAGTAACAGCATCAACATCAACATCAACATCAGTATCAGCATCATTATCAATATCAGCATCAGTGCCATCATCAGCATCAGTAACAGCATCAACATCAGCATCAACATCAGTATCAGCATCAACATCAGTATCAGCATCAGCATCATTATCAATATCAGCATCAGCGCCATCATCAGTAACAGCATCAACATCAGCATCAGCATCAGCATCATTATCAATATCAGCATCAGCGCCATCATCAGCATCAGTAACAGCATCAAGATCAGCATCAACATCAGTAACAGCATCAGCATCAACATCAGTAACAGCATCAGCATTAGTACCAGTGCCAGCATCAACATCAGCATCACCATCAGCATCAACATCATTATCAATATCAGCATCAATATCAGCATCAGTACCAGCATCAGCATCAGTATCAGCATCTACATCACCATTTGCATCAGGGTGGATGTCTCTAAAGGCATGGACACAGTGTTGATCCAGTCGAACCTGTGCAACACAGTAACACATCCACCACCCTAATAATCCATGCTCTGGCCATGGTCCTGATCAACGGAGGAAAGCAGCCTAATAAATTATGCAGATTAATAGATGTACTACAGAATGTAACTATAGAACTACAAAGTCCATCCATACAGTGAGTGGAATCAGGCAGATGAAACTAATGAAGTGAGTTTATTAATAAAATCTTTCATTCTGCTGTAAAATGCTGTAAACTGTCAGTTAAAAGGCAGAATTCAGTCATAAAGGTTCACAGTGTGTATTTGTTAAATCCAGACTGAAATCTGGCAACTCCATAGTGAGTCCTTGACCACCCCCCCCCCCCCCCATCACCCTCCAGTTTTCATGGCTGCAACAATAAAGCCCTCCATCCTCTGTGGTGACCTCCCTGTACCACGTACAACTACACTGCAGCTTAAAGTTATCCCTGAGTGACAAAGCGAAGGTTTTTCTTTCATACCAACTGAAAAGATTAAAAGGAAGACAAAGAGAGGGAGGCGGGGCACGGTGGGGGGGGGGGGATTTGGAACTTTCTAATGTGTGTGTTGAGGGGGAGCAAAGAAAAGACACACAGAGAGGAGACGAGGAGTGGGGTGACAGGGTTTAAGTGACCTCCCCTCGCTGGGTAATGATGTCATTTTCTTATTTGAATAACTCTGGGATGAAAGGTGCGCTCTGATTGGCTGGCGAAGATCTGCATATATACACAACAACCAAATGCTAAGTGGAGGTTGCATCCCAAACCACAGCCCTGACGCAAATTAGGACACCTGCCAGCTATACTATAGAATAGATATTTGAAGTGTATATAGTCTGAATAAAGCAGATCTTGGCTTCTGCGTGAAAAAATGTAGCCTGTAAACCACTTATGGAGCCAACAAAGATTTTTTTGTAACTCAATTGCACTTAACACTGACAAAAAATTGGTGAAAGTATTCGATGATGAGGGAGAAGCGAGACACGTGTTCCCAAAAACAAGGTTTATTTTTTGCACATCTTCACCATTCAAGGACGTTCCTGAAAATCATTCGGTCAACTATCGAGAACCAAACTGTACCAATTTGGAACCTTCTGTAAATGCAATTGTATTTATTCATTAATTTATTATCTTCTGCCTAATCGTCTACTAGGGTCGTGGGGGGAGACCGTATGTGTTGGGGGGGGAGGGACGTCTCAGGCGCTGGGCAAATACATCCAGGAGAGGGCGCCAATCACTGGGCACACACTCACTCACACATACAGACAATAGGGGCAATTTAGAGCTGCCAATTTACTTTGAATCCATGTTTAAACACTGGAAGAACATGGACACGGGGCGGGCACGTGGAGGACATGGAAACTCCACCCAGATTGGGTTTTCAAACCGGGAACCCCCCAGCGCTGAGAGGCGAATGTGCTAAGCACTAATCCACCGTGCCGCCCACCCACGATGCGGCCCACTAAAGTGATTAAAGAATTGAAATAATATTTCACATTTCAAGATAAAAGTCTTCTAATTTACCTACTAAAATATTTTGGACATCGTGTATTAAGTGTTTGGCAATCTTTGATTTGTGAGGTTGTCTGAATATTTTAAAAATATATAAATATTTGTAAATAAATATGATTTCTTTATGCAAACACTGGTATGACTTGATTTTTTATCGATTAATCTCTTTATCTGGATAAAAAGCTCTCTATTTTGAACAGTAGCTCTTAAACCCGGGAGCCCCGTAGCCATGGCGACGTGTTGTAACGCCCGCAGACACACAGTTTTGTATGGAAACGCGCAGTTTATTAATTCTCCATGACCAATCGCTTTAAAACGACTGCTGCATCACGTTTTATTTTTTTTCATATGCCACAAAGCACTTTGCCCCCCCAGCGCATGTGTGATGGTTGCGACCCTCCTCTCGGCGGGATCTGCTTAGGGAGCGTGTGGCATGATACGGCTGTTCGATTCCCTGTGAGTCGGTTCATACTACTATGCCTTCTTTCTAACAAATTCATAAGAGTCGACTCGGCTTCGTTTGCTCATGAGGAACTCATTGGAAACTAGATTTGTACACTGCTCAAAAACTAACAGGAACACTTAAACAACACAATGTAATTAAATAATAATAATATTATTAATAGGCAGCACGGTGGCTTAGTGGTTAGCACATTCGCCTCTCAGCGCTGGGGATTCCCGGTTCGAATCTCAATCTGGATGGAGTTTGCATGTTCTCCCCCTGTCTGTGTGGGTTTCCTCTGGGTTCTCCGGTTTCCTCCCACATTCCAAAAACATGGCTTCAAGGAAAATTTAATGTTCTAAATTACCCTGAATAGTGTGTGTGTATGTGTGAGTGAGTGTGTGCCCAGCGATGGATTGACGCCCTGTCCTGGGTGTATCTGCGCAGCGCCCGAGACATTCTCCACTAGATTCCCCCCCCAGTGGAATAAGCAGAAGATAATGGATGGATGAATAGATGGATAATAATAAAATATGAGGAATAACAACTAAAAGATTTTTTAAAGCCTTTTAATAATAATAAGAAGAAGAATAAGATTGGTTCGAATCCCAATCTGGATGGAGTATAATAATATAAAACATGTGCCGTATATAAACTTTCGGAAGTTCAGTCGCAGAATTCAATTCGACTCTGAACCGTACGAGTCGACTCCCTGAAACACCTGGACTCGACGAATCGGCTCCCGCTGACTCGCCTTCTAGCCGTGGTGGGAGTGAGCGCGAGTGTGAGGCGACTGCTAACCGCGGCGTTTCCATTCTTCCTCCAGCATCTCTCTGCCTCGTCTTTTCCCTCTTCGACACCCCGGAACAGGTCTGCCGAGCTCGTGTGGACCTTCAGAACCGGC
Organism: Xyliphius kryptos; assembly: GCA_025769995.1. Classification (NCBI taxonomy): domain Eukaryota; kingdom Metazoa; phylum Chordata; class Actinopteri; order Siluriformes; family Aspredinidae; genus Xyliphius; species Xyliphius kryptos. The sequence goes on from JAOUQT010068047.1 coordinate 5,842, forward strand.
ACCCCGCGCGAGCCGCCCGTTTGAAACGCCCCGTTAAAGCGTGTTTTGTCCTTTTTTCTCCAAAAGGAATCGTCCCGAACGCCGGCGGATAGGCGCGTTGCTTGGGCGTAGCTGCAGGGAAACCGCCGTTAAGCCTCGGTAAGAGCCTTTCAGTCGTTTCTCACACGGTTTCTTCCCTCGAACTCGGTTTCTAACTCACAACATTAGCTCAAAATTGTCTCTGAGTCTGAGGACTGAAGCGAATTGGCGGCGTCGGAGGAGGTTTTTGTCTTAATGAATGTCTCCTCGGCTATTAACATGTAAATGTCGGCGTGCTGACTATTGTGTGAACAAGAGCTCGAATGAGATGGAGATGGACGAGCGGCTCGATTAATCACGTCTTGTTGAAACATAAAGCAGGTAAGTGTGTAGGAAGAGCAGAATTGGGGCGGTGTGAGTTTTTTTTTTGTCATATACTTGTTGCTTATTGTTATTAATGAGTTAATGGTAGTTGTGTGTCTGGTGCATGGTGCTGCTGTTTGTCTCATTGTCCCATCTTTGATCTCTCAGCCCATCTTGCGTTTTCCTCCACATTGTTTGGGCATTAAAGCCTTTCGGGATTGAGAAACATCATAAAGCTCTTTGTAGGTAAATCTGCATTTCTCAACGAGGTGCATTGCAGCCTCCTCCCAAACCCAGGCACATGTCTGCCACCTCCTGCCATCATCTCTGTGATTGATTATGAGGCTTTAATCACTCCATGGGTTCGTATCGAACCCGGACGGCCCGCGTTCGGGAAGATCCCGGAGATTTTACTCTGGTGATGCAGGATTCCTGAGATTTTCAGACGCCGAGGTCCATGTCTGATCTCCCAGAAGGTGAGGCTGATGGTCTGGAGTCTTCACAAGGTCAGGTTCTAGAAGAAAACCCAAATAGTAATCAAAATAAGCTCAAGTGTGAGCACCTCCTCGTTGAAGCCATATTGCTTTACATTATTCTTTTTTCCAAAGGCAGCCTCCCGCAACTTCAGCCCCCCTCCCCATTGTGTGCCGCCATCCATCACTTTGGGTTCTTTTGTTCTGGATGAGGCGAGACCCATCCCCGTTCTCCCTCCTTGTCTGGGATGGAAATGAGAAAGTTATCCAGATCCCCTGACTTTCCTCCGTATTTCGTGGCTCGGGGTTCCGCAAGCGGCTCACAGAGCCCTAACTGTTGATTTGGAGAGGATTTGTGGCGGGTGGACGCCGGCCGGCGGGTGGACGAGCACAATCGTGAGTATTGTCTCGGTCTGTCGTCGGCACAAAAGAATTCGCGTGGAGTATAAAGGACGCCTTCATGGTGCTGCGTCGTTCTCGGGTCGTGTGGCTTCCACGGGTTTGGTGTTGGGATTGCCAGCCTTGCCAGCGACTCGAGTGAGGGCGGTGGCAGACTGGCGAGGGTGCGCCGGGATCCGTCAGCGGTCAGCCACAAGAGTAGAGCTGGGCTTTTCGTGATTATCCGGCTCCTTGGGGGTCAATGGGAAGATGTTGACGCCATTGGTTCAGACCGCCACAATTGTACCGGTATCTCAGGGTGACTCCTGGGAAAGGTCTCGAGGTGCCAAACCATTGGGTGGCATATGAGTGACATTGACTCAGTGACCCCTCGGTGGAAGGGCATCAGGTATGTGATTGCTGATTCACCTCAGATCCCAAAGCTCCGCCCCTGCAGAGGCGTGCTGCTCAGCCAGCTGTTGAGTCAGCGAGACTGAATACTTAGGAAAAGTGCATTTGTGACTTGTTTGCATTAGCAGGAGCTTTAACAATGGCCTCGGAGCAGATGTTAAACTCATCCCATGATTTATTAATCAGCTGGAACCCGGTTTATTGCAGCCGAGAGACACGGACCACTTGTTATCCTAATGTACCTAATAAAGGAAAGATTCCCGGACGAGCGTACAACTGAGTCTCTGTTTACGCCACACCCACTTTGAGGGGACAGCATTACCCTCTTCTTCATTAGCATCTACCCCCCCCCCTTTCCCTTCCAGCTGCAGGTCATGCAGACTTTGTCCATTAAGCACCGTGTGGTCCACGGTAACAACGACCCTACAGTCAACCTAAAGGAACCAGGAACTTGTTGGTATAGAGCAGAGGATCGCTCCAGAATCTTCTGGAAAGTCTTCTAGAGGTCTGGCACAGACTCTCACAAACTTTCAGATGCATACAGACTCATAAAGACTTGCGTAGATTCATATTCATTTGTGCTGACTCATACAGACTCACATAGACTCGCATTAACTCACACAGAATCATATAGCCTTGCAATGACTCATGTAGACTGATCCAGAATGTTGGGACAGGGGACCTTTAAAATGTCCGCACTGACTCATAAAGGATCACACAGACTCCTATAGATTCATATAGACTCACATAGAATTATGTAGACTCGCACAGAATCAGAGAGACTCATTGAGTTTTACATAGAATCCCACAGATTCGCACGGACTCATATAGACGGATCCAGAATGTTGGGACAGGGGAGCTTTCATACGTCCGCATTGACTCATACTGAATCTTACCGATTCATACGGACTCATACAGAATCATATAGACCCGTACAGATTCATACAGACTCGCAAAGAATCGTATAGACTCACACAGAATCGTACAGACTCGTAACCGTTCACACAGAATCATATAGACTCACAGAGAATCATATAGACTCGCACAGATTCGTACAGACTCGCAAAGGTTCACACACAATCCTATAGACTCGCACAGAATTCTTACAGACTCAAAAAGTTTTACACAGAATCATATAGACTCACAGAGAATCATATAGACTCGCACAGATTCGTACAGACTCGTAAAGGTTCACACACAATCCTATAGACTCGCAAAGAATCACATAGACTCGCACAGATTTTTACAGACTGATTCAAAACGTTGGGTCAGTGGAGCCTTCATATGTCTTTGGGTTTGGGTTCGTCCATGCGGTGGTACTTGTGATGGTTCCTTGCGCAGATGTATCTGAGCCCCACGGTAATATGCTGTGATGGGCGGAGCCTCGTCCAGTTTGCCGCAGAGTTCTATCACTGGTTACTCTGAGCTTTGAAATGAAATCGCCTCGCTCTGCAGAACCTGATTGTGAAACTTATAACCACGAGCCCCGAAGCCACTCGTCTCCCGGGAGACTGTTTATTCTCTCTCTCTCTCTCTCTCTCTCTCCTCGTTTATTAAAAAACCATATCAGTTTGATGTCGGTGCAGGTGGAGAACCGGTTTCTGTTCTTCACTCAATTTGGAATCGTTTCAGACAGATGTGAGTCACAATGCAGCATTGAGTCGTTTGGACCGATGGTGGGTGATTCTCAGCACTGCAGGCATGTGGTGGTCGAGCTGCTGGGTCCTGGTACCGAAACGGACTCCGCAGAATAGTATACTAGTCCAAACTGCCCAGTCCCTTGCATTCTATCTTTGTGGGTGCTGGATAATGCTAAGCTTTGTGATTCTGTCGTGGTGGTGGTGGTGGTGTGTGTTGTGGTGGGAAATACATTTTCTAACAACTCTCAGTGTCCGTGCTGGACTGAGAATCATCCACCACCCCAAACTGTCCATACCATCATGCAGTCCCATTTGGGTGTTGGATGATTCCTAGTTCTGCAGTGAGTCTGACATGGTGGTGTCAGTGTGTGTTGCACTGGTTTAAATTAGTCAGTCAGCAGTGCTTTCTCTTAAACCAAGTCCAGTAACTTAAACTATCCAGCCTCCAGCATCCTGCAGACCGTGTCCTATTTAGGTGTTCGATAACGCTAAGCACAGCCGCGCTGGTGGTGCGTGTCAATGTGATGCAGTTGTACAAGTGAATCCGCCACCCAAAACATCCCTCAGTATCACAACTGGACTGAGAATGAGCCAGCACCCCGAACTGTCCAACATCCTGCAGACCGTGTCCTATTTAGGTGGTCGATAACGTTAAGCACAGCCGCGCTGGTGGTGCGTGTTCATGTGATGCAGTTGTACAAGTGAATCCGCCACCTAAAACATCACTCAGTATCACAACTGGACTGAGAATGAGCCAGCACCCCGAACTGTCCTTTCTCCAACATCCTGCAGACCGTGTCCTATTTAGGTGGTTGATAATGCTAAGCACTTCAGCGCAGGTGGTGGTGCGTTAGTGTGAAACGAGTGAATGCAGCCCGATCCTGTGGTTAAGGCCGGACGCTGGACGTCTTCGTGAGGGACGTCCGTCTTTCTTTCCGTCGTGGCGTCCCGAAGTTCATTCACGCAGATAATGAAGCGTCTGTATGGTGAATAGCTGGAACCACTTTGTGTTCGTGTTCTGTGGAACCTTCTTGTTTACGAGCAGAGAACATGTACACAGGGCCGTTCAGTTGATGATGAGGAGGAGGAGGAGGAGCAGGAGGAAGGTTCATTTAAACAGAATAGTGGGCTCTGTGTGAGGAACCAGTTCTGTGGTTCCATACAAAACCAGACCTCTGTTGGTGTATAATGGGTCACATGACCAGGGTTTAATTTATCCCCCCCC
>JAOUQT010068071.1:0-10348 GCA_025769995.1 Xyliphius kryptos
GGGGGGGGGGGGGGGGGGGGGGGGGGTGTGTTGCTTGAAACTTTAAATGATGTTTTTTTGTAAGTGTAAATACAGGGGTTGGACAATGAAACTGAAACACCTGTTATTTTACTGTGGGAGGTTTCATGGCTAAATTGAAGCAGCCTGGTGGCCAATCGTTATTAATTGCACATTGCACCAGTAAGAGCAGAATGTGAAGGTTCAATTAGCAGGTTGAGAGCACAGTTTTGCTCCAAATATTGCAATGCACACAACATTATGGGTGACATACCAGCATTCTAGAGATTGGTTTGATGAACATGAAAGTGAAGTTGAACATCTCCCATGGACTGCACAGTCACCAGATCGAAATATCATTGAGACACTTTGGGGAGTTTTGGAGGAGCGAGTCAGGAATGTATTTCTTCACCAATATCACATAGTGACCTGGCCACCATCCTGCAAGAAGAATGGATTAAAATCCCTCTGACCACTGTGCAGGACTTTATGCCAGTCCGAAGACAAATTGACGCTGTATTGGCTGCAAAAAGAGGCCCTACACCATACTAATAAATTATTGTGGTCTTAAACCAGGTGTTTCAGTTTCGTGGTCCAACCCCTCTACAGGTTGGTATAGTAACATCTACATTACATTAGGTCATTTAGCAAACACCTTCATCCAATGCACCTTGCACATGAATCCAAACTTGATGAATGGTTAAGGTCAGAACTCAGGTTTGGCATTGACGCAGCATCTCCTGGCTGCAATGAGCTAACTTCAGAGAACCTGGGGTTTGAACCCCAACCTTCAGATTGATAGCCCAACATTCTAACCACTGAGCAACCACAACTACTGTCCTATACATAACTGCATAAGATGGACATGAAAACACATGGCATTTGAAATTGTTTTTATTTATTTTGCTTCAGTATACCCACAGACAGCAACAAAACTACCACACAGTGCCAACTGTCACCTACCTGCCAGCATTTATTTTTATTGGGAGAACTGAGAATACTAGCTCTATAAAACAAAATAAGGTGGTCTTATACAAGGATGAGATCAGAGTAAGGACATGCTCAGTATTTTAGAAGGACATGCTCAGTCTTTAAAAACAGGTTGGCTCCAGCCTTAGTATCTCATGTATAATTTAGACACTGTGATTTGCATTCCTCTAAACTTGTAGGATGTATAAACTGTTTTGTAGCACTGCATGGTTTTGAATTATGGTATGAAATAAAACAACGAATATACAAGTTTAATTACCCTAATATTTACTATAAATTGTTATGAAACAACCATATTTAAACTGTTTTAACATGTTTTAACAACGTTTTTAGCATAGCCTTCCCTTTGCTTTATTACATGAGAAAGCTGGAGATCTAGTAGTAAATTAATCCTGCCAGTTTTACAGTAAATGGGGTCAAGTCTTATTTATTTGTTTATGTACTAGTATTACAAAGTTTTGCAGATGTTTAAAAGTTTAAGAGGCTCAAAAAATTCACAATTGCTGTTGTGTTATTGTTGGATTAAGACTAGATTACAATTATTACAATTGATACACTTTTCTTCATTGGTCTTTCTTGCTATATATGTTTTCATGACACGTTCCCAGTGTTCTCAGGTGTTTTCACTGTGAATGTAAAGGGTATTCATAGAATATAAACTTAAAAGGTTTTGTGCTAAGTCTAATTTATTTATCTCATGTTGTGTTAATTCCATCCCCAGGTATTTCTGTCAGCATATCCACTTTTAGCCTTATGGCAATTGCGATTGAGAGGTACAGTGCAATCTGTAATCCTTTAAAATCCCGGGCTTGGCAGACACGGTCCCATGCTTACAAGGTTATTGCAGCAACATGGGCTTTATCCTTTCTTATCATGACTCCATACCCAATATTTTCTTCACTTGTTAGCTACACAAAACCTAACAACACTACAGCACACATGTGCCGCCATGACTGGCCCAAGGAACAAGTGCAGCAGGCTTGGTAAGTTATTTTTTGCTTGTGTTGTATTATATTTTTTTATTTAATTTTAATTATAATAATAATAATAAATATATTTTTTATTTTAATATACTAAATTGCCTTATGAATTTTTATTTAACTGGATCATGTATTGTAAAGTAAAATTGAATTATTGTCCGATTTACATGCAGAAATCACTGGAAAGGTACAGCCTTGGCACAACACTAAGCAAACCAATAAAAATACCCAAAAACAAACTAAATAATAGGAAAAATTAGGGAGTCAATTCCTTAATTTTTCTTTATGAGATATTTTATATTTCTTTATAATGGGGTAGGTGGTCAGAAAGGGGAATTAGCACAAATCACACGTAAAGTGAGCACACTAAAATGTTGCACCATGCTAAACTGTGTAATGAAGGTTAATGTAAATGACAACTACACTGCAATCATTGCATGCAAAGTGAGGACCAAGATTTGATGTCTTTAATATGGTCATCCCATAAAGATATTTATGAAATGCTAAAGTTAAATAAATTTTTCTGCATATGAAAAATTGTGGTAAAACTCTCACATACATTACAACCCTGTGTAAACAGAAATTTACTGCAGGCTATATGGGACAAGCTTTGCCACACATGATGCTATGACATTATCTGCAACTTAGAATTCTGTCCAGTCAGAAGAGGATTTTAGAATTAACTATCCAGAGAAATGAATAAATAGGAAAATGGGAAAATTATAGGTGGTAACAATGCAGCACAAATGTTGACAGTGCACTAACTCTGGCAAGCTAAATAATAATAATAATAATAATAATAATAATAATAATAATAATAATAATAATAATAATAATAATAAAGGCAACAATAAAATAGTAAAGTCCTTAAAATAGGTGGCTTGAATGGAATCTGTTTTCAAGGGAGACTGGTGGACATTATGTTGTGCTCAACTTGAACCATAAATTTCCTCAGGCAACAGAATCAATCAATACTTATAAACAGGAAACTCTATGAGATGAGGTAGCTGAAAAGGGTTATGACAGACTGGCAAGAAAGAAACAAATTATGGTGTTTTTTTGTTATCTTAAATTCTTATTATACATAATAAGAGAAATAATTGAAATGCAGATTGAAGAATAAGTCATTTACATTATTGTAAGTGCAGAATGGGGAATAAGTAACCTCTAGGCTTCTTTACCTGTTTCAAAATTATAGCTTGTGTGGAACTTTAAAATGTCCAATGACTAACATTTCATTAAAGCGGAAGTGGCTTTTGTTGTTTTTCCACCAGTTAAAAAATACTGTAAAAAAACAGTTACAAAAAAAAAAAGTATTGTATCAGACGTTTATCATTCAATATGTTTTATTAAATTCTAATAATATTACTAGAGCAGTAATATTACTTTCCGCAACATTGCTATTATTTATATTGTGTGCCATGTTATTATCATCAAGAAAGCAGTTAGTCCTAATTTATTAGTCCTAAGATTCTTATTCTGAGTCATCAGTGTGGACTCTTTTCAATTTTGTTGGAATTTTCTGAAGTCTAAAACTTCCAGATCAGTAAAAGCCCCTTTCTGTCTAAAATGTTTCACGTCATGGACAAATTCTGCTGGATATTCTCAAAAAAATCTTCAATCTGTGTCCCTTTCTGACCTTTAGTGACACTAAGGAAATGTTTTATTTTTTCAGCATTTTTTCAGCATTGTATTGAACAGGTAGCCTCTCATCCTGAGAACAAACAGACCATCCTGACTCCGAGCCTTTACTATCCGAGCCATCGTATTTCAGTCTATTTTGGCCTGTTTGGTTTTGTTTCCTCGCCCCCGTTTCTTTCTTGTATTAAGAGAAGTGCCTTTGGTAATTGGTCTGTGAGTTTACAGCACAGTGAAGCCAGTACCGTAAACACTAGAATAATTCCACCGCTTAAAACAAAACAGTGAACATTAAATTGTTCCCAATAGTTTAACGGTTTTGGTCTGCATTGAACAACGTTTGGGTTCGCCTATTAGTGACCTCTCTTGTAGGACTTAATAAAAATACAGAACAAATTCCCTTCCGTATTGGTTTAATACAGGACGCAACATTTATATGCCAAATACGGGATGATTCCATATTTTACAAGACAGGTGGCAACCCTAGGTTGAATCCCACATTACATAGTTTTTTGGGGTAAAAATGAAGCTATATGTTACAAAGAGGGGAGGAGATTGAAAAGCAATATACAGAGCTGACCAAGAACCCATGTCTATATTTCCACAGATGTGAAATTGTGTGTAAAAAGAGGGTGTGTTGATAAAAGGAAAATTCACCACTGTGCTTTGGAACTCTGTATTAGTTCTTTGATTTTACTAACTTGCCTCAGTGAAAATAAAACCCACAGTACAGGGCAGACTGTGGTGTGAGGGCACCCACTGCATTAAGTCAGCTGACAGTAAGAGGACAGCATTTTAATAACTCCAGTGTGTCTGAAATCCAAGAACATACAGAATATTTATTTAAAAGGCAACTGAAACCTAGCTTAGCTACATATCTTATAAAAATAATAATATTAGACCAAAGACAGCAGAATGTAAAAAGAAAATTTAATTTAAACCCCCTCACTATGGGATGAAATGCATCCTTTCATTCAGTATGTTGTGGTGGCCCAGACACACACACACACACACACACATGCACACACGCACACACACTTAGCAAGCTAATTATAGTTTGATTAGAACTCACGTACGAGCAGGGGGAGCGAATGCTTTCAGCACCACTCACTCACACACACACACACACACACTGGGTGTCATGTGACCTCTTTCGTTAACTCTCTCACACACAATGCTCAGAGCGCCGCACTGAATCACCGGCAAGATTTTTGTCGAAAACAGTTCTGAATAAAATCATATTAAACATTTTAAAAGGCGATAAAACAAAATGGCACGGCCCCAGGGATGAAACTCCAGCAACCAGCGCCAATTGGAAACAAGTGAAAAATTTCAATGCATTTTATTTTTTGCCCAAATCAAACCTTCAGCAAAATACATTTCTATGGTTGGGACGAGGAGCCTGACTCGATGTGCTCCTCATCAGACCCGATTAGTGCAGCATTTCCCAAGCATATTTGCAAGCGTCTTTCATATGTGGCCTATACAAAATTATATCACATTTAGGTGTTTTTACTTTTATACATGTAGTCACTATGCCTTTGTAAATATAATGTACTTTATAGAGATGACATGTTGAGTTCTGTTTAATGTTGCAGATATATGGTATTTTTACGCCCTAAAATTTCTTTCATTTGTAGGTGTGTTCTGTTGCTTTTCATTCTTTTTTTCATACCTGGAGTTGTGATGCTTATTGCTTATGGTCTCATCTCCCGGGAGCTTTATTGCGGAATTCAGTTTGAGCTGGAACAAAAGAAAGGTCAAAGTGGTAAGACCTTATTTTATTTATTTCCCTTTATGATTTTTTGTGGGATTCCCTCTGTAAGAGACTGCACACTGCTAACATTACAAACGAAAAGAGAGCTTGTTCTTTTTAAATTGTTTTTAGTTGGCTATCTAGATAGACCTGGCAATGTATCAAAAATGTATTTGATGCATTGTTAAATCATAAGCTAATCAATCCTCCTTTCCCAAATTGTTCTTTTATACTTGTTACATGTGTTATTGCAGTGTATGTAATTTTTGCTTTGACTATGTCTGTGTTTAATACTTTTCATTATTTACACACAGACTCTTACACAGAGGGAATAGCTGTTCTATGTTTGAGTGCTAATAGGTGAACTGTAAATTGCTAACTGGTCCTTCTAGAAAGACTATGACTTATATAGTGGTGTGAAAAAGTGTTTGCCCCCCTTCCTCATTTCCAGTTTTTTTTTTTTTTGCATGTTTGTCACACTTTAGTGTTTCGAAACATCAAACCAATTTAAATAGTAGTCAAAGACAACACAAGTAAACACAAAATGCAATTTGTAAATTAAGGTTTTTATTATTAAGCGAGAAAAAAGATCCAAAATTCATGGCCCTGTGTGAAAAAGTGATTGCCCCCCCCTTGTTAAAACATATTATAACTGTGGTTTATCACACCTAAGTACATTGTTTCTAGCCACACCCAGGCCTGATTATTGCCACACCTGTTCTCATTCAAGACATCACTTAAATAGGACCTGCCTGACAAGGTGAAGTCCACCAAAAAATCCTTAAAAGCTACACATTATGCCAAGATCCAAAGAAATTCAGGAACAATTGAGAAAGAAAGTAATTGAGATCTATCAGTCTGGAAAGGGTTATAAAGCCATTTCCAAAGCTTGCAGAATCCAGCAAACCACAGTGAGAGCCATTATCCACAAATGGCAAAGACATGGAACAGTGGTGAACCTTCCCAGGAGTGGCCGGCCGCCCATAATTACCGCAAGAGCGCAGCGAAAACTCATCCGAGAGGTCACAAAAGAACGCACAATAATGTCAAAGGAACTGCAGGCCTCACTTGCCTCAGTTAAGTTCATGACTCCACCATCAAAAAGAGACTGGGCAAAAATATGACTTCCGAAGTGAATATACGAACTATGATCTTTCATGAATTATTCTCTGGCTAAAATAGTTTCTTTCTTTTAAAAGTCTTCAAGAAGTTTCCTGTTCTAGTGCAAGAAGTAGACATGAAGCATAAACACTAATTCTGAACATGAACTAAACAAACGTTCAAGTAAAAAAAGACAAAGTGTCACTGCTCAATAAAAAAAAAATCTTTTTTTCAGTGTTGAATGGACAGTATTTACATTTCCACAACATGCTTTCTCATCAACTACAAGATAGACAAACATGCATTAGCTAGTTGTTTAAACTGCCTTGCAATAAATCCACATGAGAATCCTGTGATAATATAAAGCAAACTACACAAGAATAGTTGAAAATTGGCTGCAGGCACCTGAAAACAGCTGCTGTACCAATTAAAATTTAACATAGCTGCTAATCGTAACAGCAACATCAGTTGATGGAACAAGTCGTCAAATTTCTAACCGCTAGAATGCGTTTTTGCTTAAGACACGTCTTGTTCATTGTTAAAATTGGATTAAAATGGCTGCACCAACACATTTCTACAGTCAATGTCTAACAGCTATGATAAATAAATACGGCGGTGTAGCTTACTTTTTTCTGAGCGGGTGAAACTTTAACTTGGGAGTGGAAGTGAGGCGACATATGAATCAGTTGGATGAATCGTTTGAATTAAACGGAACTGAGCATGCAGTTTATTAAACGGATAAACACGAACAAACCGACTCAGCCAAAAAAATCAAATTTCTTAAGCAATTGCAAGCGCTTTTGATTCAATGTACTACATGTAAAATTATAGCTAAAATTATAGCTATGTACAGTACGTTTAGACGACTCCTTGCGCAAGCTAACCAGATAATGCGAGCTAGCAAAATACTGCCCAGTCAAAAGATTAATAGCTAACTGATCTAGCAAATGAAGCAATATGTAAAAGAAATGTGGTTGAGAAACCTTAACCATTTCTGTCAAACCTCAGCAAAAAACAGAAACTGGCTAACCTAGCGTTATCTATTTTAACAGGTAATTTAGCTCCAATGTTTAAACTGTATGCTAACACCTCCCTGCTCAGTGCTTGAATATGTTCTCAGCAAATGAACTGAAATACAACTTTAAAAGGCAATACTTAATAAAAATGTGAGAGGAAGTGAAAAAAATTCACATCACCATCTTCACATCTTGAACATGAAGTTTTTTGGAATCAATCCCAGCTATTTAAAAATGTTCTAGAACTGTGTGTTCCCATTACAGACAGTGAAGCTAAAACTTATTGAGTTAACTGCTCTTAAAACACCAAGTACTCATGATCATTCAAAGAGATAGTACAAACTACTGATTAAGATTAAGTAAAGTCTACTACATGTAGGAAATTAAGCAATTTCAACTTCATTTTTTAAGTACTTACAATATTAGGGTTTACAGTGATACATTATTGTACAGGTTTTTTAGTTAAGAATTTTATTGGCTATATTTTTTGTGACTTTGTAGGAAGTGCTACTATCTCATCTGGCATCGATCATGATGATGGCTGCTATATTCAGGTATGTAAACAACCCAATTCCATGGAAATGTCTACCCTCACCCTAGCAGCTTCTTCCAAGATAGATCGTCCTCGCAGAAACACCTCAGAATCCAAGCTCATTGCTAAGAAGCGGGTTGTCCGCATGCTAATTATCATTGTAACAATGTTTTTCATCTGCTGGATGCCCCTGTACTCTGTTAACACTTGGAAGGCCTTCCACCCACCGTCAGCTTACAGGGCTCTCTCTGGCGCACCCATATCTTTTATCCACCTTCTGGCCTACACTTCTGCCTGTGTCAATCCTATCATCTACTGTTTCATGAATAAACGGTTTCGCAAAGCATTGCTCACCACATGTTTTTGCTGGTGCCGGCCATGTCTCTCACAAGGCTTCAGAGAGGGCGATGATGATGTTACTGCCACAGGGGTCTCTCTATCGAAGTTTAACTACACTACCATCAGCACTACAGGGCCATGTTAATTTACAAAAATCAATTATGAATGCCACTATCTAGGTTTGATCTTGATGTAAGGGTTGTGCTACTTGTCGTGAAAATGTCCCAATTTTTGTAATAACTTGAAACAAAAATGCACTTAAATGGGTTGTTTGCTGTTTGACCAATACATTACAATTTAATTATAGGGGAAAATTATTATATCAAAAAAAACAATAGACAAAATGTCAGTGTTTTTATTAAATAGCAATAACAGCTACATCAGTAATAATAGTATTAATTATTATTATTATTAATATTGTTGGTATTGCTATGTAAGAAAATATACTGCCATGTTATCTATAAGCTAATTGTGTTTTTTATCAGCACCTTACATTTTTATAACTCCCCTTATTAATGTCTATACTATTAAATGCTATTAAAACCTGACACTTTGCCAGATTTGCCTTGAAATCATACAACCATGTATTTTACCAATAATTGTCATCTTATATTAATTATGAATTTTAGAACTTCTAGTTGCAATTGGCTGCACCACTTATGGACCCAAATAGTTTGGACACCCCTGTTTTAATGATATTTTAAGTGGTCTCTTAAAATAACAAAATAAATGTATATGACATTTCTGTTATTTGTTGTATTTAGTATATTAAAAAAATAACCCCAATATTAAATTACTTTATTTAAGGCCATAGTTTGAGTTTTTTCCTTAGACAAGTCTTTGTCCTGATTTATTTCTTTTTTAAGTTCAACCCGAGGCTAAACATCTGTATATGATATTGCATGACTCTGTGTTCTGTATAATTATCATTGTATTGTTGTAGTATATGAAACAGTGTATACAGTGTATTAATGTGCCTGCTTAAAACTTGTGGATATAAGCAGTATTTAATGTACACCATGGCCAAAATGAATGTTTATAATGTAGATATAAGCAATGTAGTAACCTGTATGCTGAAAATTGAAAATTTAAATTTGTCATAACTAAATGTTGTGAGAAACAAAAGATGTAATTAAAATATAGTTTAGCAATCGAGTAATTGATGTTAATGTAGAGAATGCTTATTGTGGAATTGTATTATATTAGCTATTGCTGCATTAGAAGCAAGATTTTAGCTAGTGGCCTACTTTGTCTTATATAACACTGTTATAAAACCATGAATTGAACTTATGTAGATAATTTTTATTACTCTGATTTGTGGCGTTGTGTGTGTAATTTCTGTTTACTTTGATGTTACCTATGTGTTAGTACAATGCAAAATTGCTTGTCAGGTGCCATTAAATATAACATTAAATGCACAATATATTTTTCTTCACTGTGTTTTTCTGCTATATTCTCTTTGGGTGGTTTCAACTGAAACATCCAGCATCTGGGATTTGTGCCACAAATCTGGTTTTCATTAGTCGACTTTATGCAAAAAAAAAAAAAAAAACCTAAACTGAAAGAAATCTAAACAAATATAGCTAAACATTTTACTCTACTTTTCAGAAAATTCTTGTCATTTTAAAAAATGAGCTGTGAAAAGATAATCACAATATTTTAAATATCTAAATTTTGGATGTTTTGTACACTAGTAATGATTCCTGATGCTGAAACCAATTATGCAACCTAATGTGCCATAATGTGGCCAGTATGTTTAATCAAGACACAGGACACTTGATGACCTGATTTGATTGAAGGTTTTCTTGACCTCAACTTAGACATATGACATTAGTAAATAAGAAAAAAACGTTCTTTTCTTAAATTCATGCAAAACATGAATGGATCAATGAATCGATCAATAGAATTTTAGCAACCAGTAGCATCAAAATACAATAATAATACAATAATAAAAAAAGTACAATTAGTAATAAAAATAATACAAAATAGTTTAAATGCA
>JAOUQT010068080.1:0-10348 GCA_025769995.1 Xyliphius kryptos
AGTGAGTGTGTACCCAGCGATGGATTGGCGCCCTGTCCTGGGTGTATCTGCCCAGCACCCGAGACGTTCTTCCCTGGTTGGCCGCGACCCCTTATAAAGGAATAAGCAGAAGATAATGAATGAATGAATGAATGAATGAATGAATGAAAACAAAAATAATACAAATATACAAAAAAATTTTTATGTTAAATCAACTATAAAAGCATTGTCTTCTCTTTTTTACATTCTTTTTATTGCTCATCAATCTTTCCATGTCAGTTACAACCCCATTTTATTTATTTTTTAAAAATTGCACTTTTGTGTGAAGCATTTGTCAGCATTAAACTTGGCTTGGTTTTAGGGCTAGCCATGGCTGTACTCTATTTTTAAAGGCAAAGAAACCCCTAAAGTACCACCCTGAAGATTTTGCATCATTTTAGCTTCTAAAATGTAAACGCAAATATAAAATTTTAAAAACATGTTTAGTTTACTTTGACAAGTTCAATTAAAGTGACGGAAAAGCCTCTTGTTAACTTCTTTAAATGCCCATATTGTTGGAAAAGCAGCCAGTTACAGTAGAAGGTTAGATAGGAGGGAGGAAAGATGGATCTGTTTGCAAACAGATGCAGCCCTTATATGCCACGGCGGCATAAGTATTTGAACACCAGTGAAAATCATTGTTAATATTTGGTACAGTAGCCTTTGTTTGCTATTACAGAGTTTAAACGTTTCCTGTAGTTTTTCAGCAGAGATTTTGGCCAATTTCTCCACACAGATCTTCTCTCAATCAGCCAGGTTTTTGGGCTGTCGCTAAGAAACATGGGGTATGAGCTCCCTTCAAAGATTTTCTATGGTGTTTAGGTCTGTAGACTAGCTAGGCCACTCAAGAAACTTGATATGCTTCTTACGGAGACACTTTGTAGTCATCCTGGCTTTGTGCTTTGGGTCATTGTCATGTTGCAAGACCCAGCCACGACCTATCTTCAGTGCTCTAACTCAGGAAAGGAGGTTGTTCCCCAAAATCTTGCAATAGTCATCCTCTCTTTAATACCGTCCAGTTGTCCTTTCCCATGTGCAGAAAAACACCCCCAAAGCATGATGCTTTAACTCCCATACTTCACAGTAGAAATGGTGTTTTTAGGATGGTTCATCATTCTTTGTTCTCCAAACACGGCGAGTGGAATTAAGGCCAAAAAGTTCTATTTGGTCTCATCTGACCACAGAACTTTCTTCCATGACTCCTCTGGATCATCCAAATGGTCATGGGCAAACTTAAAACGGGCATAGACGTAGGCTGATTTAAGCGGGTAAACCTTCCGTGCCATGCATGTCTTTAAACTATGATCAGCTCTCTTCAGGTCATTGACCAGTTCTTCCCGTTTAGTTCTGGGCTGCTTCCTCACTTTTCTTAGGGTCATTGATATGCCACAAGGTGAGATTTTGCATGGAGCTTCAGTCCGAGGTAGATTAACAATCATGCTTAGCTTCCATTTTCTATTATATGCTCCAACAATTGATCTTTTGATACCAGGCTGCTTGGCAATTGCCCCACATTTCTTTTCAGCCTTGTGGACGTCAACAATTTTGTCTCTGGTGTCTTTGGACAGCTCCTTGGTCTTAGCCATGTTAGTAGTTGGAGTCTCGGTGATTGTGTTGGATGGACAGGTGTCTTTATGCAGCTAACATCCTCAAACAGGTGCTTCTAGTTTGGAAAAACAAGTGGAGTGAAGTTTGGTGTTTTAAGAGGCGGACTAACGTCTTTTAGGCCAGATATTTTGCTGATTGGCAGGTGTTTTAATACTTATTTGCAGCAGTAACACAAATAAATTATTAAAAAAACATACATTGTGATTTCCGTATTTTTTAGATTATGTTTCTCACAGTGGACATGAACCTAAGATGAAAATTTCAGACTCCTTTAAGTGGGAGATCTTGCAAAGTCACAGGGAGTTCAAATACTTATTTTCCTCACTGTATGCTGTATTTATGTATTGTAAATATTATATTAGGTAGTGCTTAGCCTTTAAAACACCAATGAAAATAGATTTGTTGGTGTGGCCTAAAGCCTCTGCTCATTACTTTGTAAAGGACACAGGTTAAAATGTGGGGCCGAGGTAAGCAGAGAGTTCGCGAAATAGCTGAGGGAACCTCCGTCATGACCGATGACTCAGTGGCGCCGTGGCAACCCTGAAGGTGAGAGCCATCTGGTCCCTCTGTTCCCTCAGCTCGAGGAAAATATGTGAGAAAATAAGACCAGTAATTTCACAAAAGAAACAGAGCACAGTGAACAAGCCACTGGTTACCACTATCTGAAATGTATTTCAAGGAACACCATTTCTTGTGAAAGCCTATAAAATTAGACTGACCCAGTTACTCCAGAATCTTAGGCTTCTCCAGAGTCCCAGTGCAATGACGCAAAGCCTATCCTAATGTCTACATCGGCTCTCTTCTCACATCAGATCAGCTTTGCATCAGTGACTGGCCTGCGTGCCCTAAAAACTCACTTAACCAGTTCAAATATTTGATTTAATCTGTTATATCTAATAATGTTTTTTCATGTCTTCAAGGATTATTAATGCTTTTTGACTTTTTACACATTTTACACAATGATATACCATAAAAGTTTGGATTACAAGAAATTTTATATTCTCTCAAAGAGTAAGCCACACATTTGTTTTGGTTTGGGACACTTGGGCCAGCTATAGACTAATAAATGCAAAACATAATTTACAATATTTGATCCTGTTTTTAAAATGATTATTATTTGGATTTACAGCAGTTTGTAAATAAGTCTGTACTTTCTGCAACAATGACCGTACTTACAGTACCGCAGATTTGAAAACACTAAAATGAAAAGAATACTGATAGGGAGTGGTAGCTCAGTGGTTAGTGAATTGGATTATCAAACAGAAGGTTGGGGTTCAAATCCCAACTCCACTGAAGTTACCATTGTGGGTCCTTGAGCAAGACCCTTAACCCTATTTGCTCCAGGGTGCTTTACCAACCCTGTGTTCTGATCCCAAGATCCTAAGTCGCTTTGGATAAAAGTGTCTACTAAATGAATGTAAATGTACTGATGGTACCACAAGGTGTGTTGGAGAGAGAGAGAGAGACTGACCACAAGCTGGAAGGATGGCGGCCACAGCATGGCATGCATGCAAGTTAGACTTCAAAAGTAAGTGAGGACAAGTGTGAGGAAGCTGGACAGTAGGTGCTATTGAGAATAAGTCAGCAAGTTCAAACTTCCAGTATGGCTTGAGTGTAGTTGTGTTGAAATACAAAGAATATTTTTACAACTATTAGAAACTACAGTATGTACATCTAAATGACACACTTTTCCCCAAATTTTTTAACAGCTTTAATTTTGCTAAGTGTGCACAAATGGTATATGTCTCTACATGTATAAATTGAAGAATGTATCCTTTGAGCATTATAGATTTTAGGAAAATGAACTAAGAAAAAACAATGTCACATTTAAGCTTTTACTTGAATCATTGTGCAGCATTTTCTAGTCTCTCTTTCTCTCTCTTCCTCACCCTTTGTATTTCTCTGTGTATGCATGTGTGTGTGCATCATTTAGCAAAATCTGAAAATATAATCATCATTTTTTTAAAAACATAATTACTTTTAGGTTAGAGTTTTTATACATTACTTCATACTAAAACCATGCTAAGGTCAGTCAATAGTCTGATTTGTAAGTAGAGCTGTTAATGAATGGCCTCCGTTATTTTTTATCTTTATTAAAATTTACAACCACTTTGTGCGATAGAGTAAAGCAATGCTGGAATAGAAAAGGCTTGTGGGTGATGAACCAACCTGAAGAAGTCAAAAGTAAATATAAAATTGAAAAAAATTTTGTTTGCTTAAAAAAATTGCAGAAAAAGTCTGAGGTCGCTACAGAAATGCAATGACATTACCACGTGATGTAAACTTTCCAGTGCTGGTTTGTCAGTCATTAATATTAGGAATTCCAACTGGTAGGAACAGGGTTCTTTTACAGTTCTCTTCTCTAATGGCTCAAATTTTAAAAAAAAGTACCTGGTAACGGTAGCACAGAGAAGCTGGGGAATGTTTGCAACAGGCTTTATAACAGGTGTGCCCACTCTTTTCTGGAATGAGATTAACTTATTCCAGGTCAACATTCTCCAGGATTCAAGAAAATCCATTGTTAAAAAAAAAAAAAAAACACTTTTAAATTTACTTTATTAATTACTATTAATTACTTTATTCTGATAATATTGCACTGAAGGGTATCAGCCAAGTGTTAGGAAGCTGGACTGTAGGTGCTGTTGAGAATAAGTTTTCAGTCAGCAAGTTCCAAAACTGCCCAAGAAAGTCCCTTGACTTCATTTAAAGTCAAGGGACTTTGCAAAACTAAAATCTGTAATAAAGCCTGTTTCTGTTCCAGCCGTTGTGTGAGTACAACAAAAAACAGATTATTTCCACTTTTTTTTTATATGTGCACGGCCACAAATTTCTGCAGCCATAAACAGCACACCTTTTTGTCATTTTGCCTGCTCATTCAGTTCACCTGGTTTAAATTTGTGGCTTGTTGTCCACCATTTACTTCACATAACATAACAGTTTTTTCTTGCCACTGTCGCTCCGGGTTGCTCTTTGGGGTTTCAGGTCCATACCACTCTAATGCTGCTTTGTGACAAAGTTGTACAAAGCGCTATATAAAGAAATTACTTATGTTTGATGTGGCTACGATAAACGTCTTTTAAGACATATTCCTTTAATCTCGGGGTGGGGGAGAATTCTTATTGATAATCCATTGATAATCCATTGATAATCACAAATTTGGAACCTAATGTATGCAGTATTAATGTATTATACAATTTTATATAATAAAAATTTTATACACTTGCCACAGTAACAATGAATAAAACTCCTTTATTTCATTATTTAGAGCTGTGTCCTAAAACTTTTGTCTATATAGTGTATAGTATATAAGTGACAAATGATAGGAAGTGCAGAGAAAAGAAGAAAACAAAAACCTTTCAAATCCATTAATCCTGAATCATTGGCAGCCGAGGCCCCAGTTTGTCAGGCTTTTAGTCAATTATTTATACTCCTGCATTCCCAGTAGAGGGTTCTGTCACTTTGGGTGAAGGGGGCAGTAACCTGAACCGATGTGTCTGCTAGGCCTTTTTAGTACACACATTTCACACTGAAAATCTCTTGCTGTCTAAATCTTTTCTTTTGTCTTCCTCAGGTCATGGCTTGTTTGGGACATTTGAGATGCTGTCATCATGGCGGCGTACGCGTGAAGACCAGCATGTCAAGGAGCGAGTAGCGGCAGTGTTCTCTGACTGCATGCTGCCTTTTACAGCGACCACCGCTCTGCATGTTGTCACGTTTGGAATCGGCGCGAGTCCATTCACGAATATTGAAGCAGTGCGACTCTTCTGCCGAATCGCTTGCCTTTCTGTCCTCTTCAATTATGTCTATATCCTAACATTCTATGGGTCAAACTTGGTTTTTGTGGGATATCTTGAAAACAATTATCGCCACAGCTTGTTTTTCAGACGTGTGCCAAAGCCTGAGTCACTGCAGGAAAAGCCAGCTTGGTACCGCTTCCTTATGTACACGCATTATAATGAGGAGGTGTCTGAACCTGGAGACCTGCATGCCTATGAGACTCATCTGCTGGTGGCCTTCATGAAACGCTATTACTGTGACTGGATCACAAACACTTACGTCAAGCCCTTTGTGGTACTTTTTTATCTGGTCTACATCTCCTTTGCTATGATGGGCTATTTGCAGGTGAGTGAGGGCTCAGATTTAAGTAATGTAGTGGCCACAGAGACCAGTACTATTGCTTACACTCGGGCACAGCAACGATATTTTAGCAGTTACAGCCCTGTGATTGGCTTCTACATTTACGAGTCTATTGAATACTGGAATTCTAGTGTGCAAGAGGATTTACTCGAGTACACCAAAGGGTTTGAGCGGATCTCCTGGTTTGAGAGCTACTTAAATTACTTACATGGACTAAACATTTCTACCAGCCTATCCCGCAGAAACTTTACTGAACACCTGCGCACAGGCTTTCTACATCACCCCCGCTTTGTTCATTTCTCAGATGACATCATCTTTGCCAAGCGAGCCGATGGGGAGTTCGATATTGTTGCTTCACGGATGTTCCTGGTAGCCAAAACCACAGAGAATAAGCGAGAAGAGATGTCTATTTTGTTGGACACTCTACGCAAGCTTTCATTGACTTCCAGGGTGAAGTTCATCATCTTCAACCCATCGTTTGTGTATTTGGACCGTTACGCATCATCAGTGGGTGCACCACTAAAGAACTCGTTAATTGCTGCTCTGTTTTTGCTTTTCTTTTCAACCTTTCTAGCTGCCGACCCACTAGTGAACGCCTGGCTTACTGTAACAGTAGCATCGGTTGAATTTGGCGTGGTGGGCTTCATGACTTTATGGCAGGTAGAACTGGACTGTGTTTCAGTATTGTGCCTGATATATGGGGTCAACTATGCTGTTGACTCAAGTGCCCCTCTTGTCTCAGCCTTTGTCTATGGCAGGGAATCCACACGGACACGCTGGGTGAAAGTGTCCTTGGAGTGCCATGGGGTCCCAATATTGCAGAGTTACATGTGCTATGGAGCTGCACTTTTTCCTCTAGCTGCCGTGCCCTCTAACCTCACCCGCACATTATTCAGATGTCTTTTTCTCACTGCCCTCATCACTGCTTTCCACTGTTTGGCTATTCTGCCTGTCCTCTTGACTTTTTTACCGCCATCCAAAAAGAAGAGAAGAGAAAGAAAAAATGTGCCAGAGAACCGTGAGGAAATTGAATGTGTGGAAATGGTGGATAGCACCCGTGTGGTTGATCAAATTACCACTGTTTAAGGAAACAGTGCGATCGATCCCCAAAATAGGTCCTAATGGACACCAAGAATAGGTCAACGTGGACCTACAAAACAATTGAACATTGAGAGGCCACAGGACACCGTGCAAGTAATAATGGTCGCACTGCCTCATAAAAGCTGCTGGCACCTGTGAAACAAAGCTTTGTCATGGTTAAAAGGCTACGATTGGACCTGCTATTAAACCAAGACTGTGTTGTCATGGTGAAAGCCCTTTAAAGGCTATGCTGCACAACTTCCATCCTTCCATCACAGTGTAGAAAAAAGGCTGTTGCTCAATGAGCCAGATTCTTGGCCAGCTGCATATAATTACAGTACAGATCTTCTAGCTGACAGCTTTAGATGAGCAACTGAAAGCTCTTACAAGGTCTTGCCCTAATGTGGTACAGACATATATGTATTAAAACAATTATATAAATTACTGTCAGGACGGACAGCCAGTATTTCAATCAGTCATTTTCTACAAATAGGGAATGAATCCTCAACAAAAGATCAAAACAGCCATAGTAATTTTTGAATAGCCATGTATTTATTTAGCCAAATAATATTAAAGCATTGATAATTAACTTTTATAGAGAAGTGAATGATATATTGATAATGTTATTAGACATCTTTGCAGAGCTGTTGTGTTTTGGTTTTTTTTCTTTTTTTTTGGCAGATACCACGTTCAGTCTCCAACACCGTAATTGTTGATCTTTCTTTATAAAGGAAAGAAACAACAAATGGGGGAGAGCAGCAGATGCTTGCAAATGTCGACAAGTCAAGAAGCAGTGCATTGCTTCCATGGTAACCCTTCAGTGTAGATTAGTGTCAGGTTATACTATGAATGTGTCACTTTGGTCCACTCAAGGTCTCTTTTTGTTTCTAATATGGACATGATGTTCAATGAAGTCATGCTGCAGTGCCGGTTGTAAATAACCTTTGAAGTATTTTTGCTTATCAATATGTATGAGTCCGTTTCCTTTTGCCCTTGCCCTCGGTGTATAGTGGATAAAAATAAGTTATTAGGAATAACTGCACACTGGAGTGATAGAGATAATTAAAGACAGGTAATAATTTAGTTTTGTAGGATCACTCATTATCATGGAATGTTGTGTCAAAAAAATTTCATACAATAATAGCTGAATAATAATCAGTTTTTCATCAATACTGGCCTGCATGTTTGCATGCACCTAGTCGGCCTTTTACAGCAGATCACAATTTCAGTGAAGCCACAGCCTCATTATTGTTCCTAAGGCAAATTTATGGCGCTTGATTTTCATCTTCTGCTTAAACCTCCGTTGCGGGGGATGGCGTTGTCCCATTTCAGACACCCAGGACAGGTCACCAATCCATCACTGGCACACACACACTCACTCAGACAGACACACACACACTATATAGGCAGATCAGTTGGGGTCATTTAGAGTAGACAGTTCTTATTAAATCCATTTTTTTTATACCTGTGGGAGGAAACCAGAAAACCCAGTAAAAAAAACTCGTACATGGAAACTCCTCCCAGATCAGGATTTGAACCTGGGTCTTCAGCGCTGAGAGCCAGATGGGCTGAGCCCAGCAGAATTGAAATACATACTGTTTATACATATGTCAGGCTTGTACAACCAATATCTTTCAAATTCTGTCTAATTCATTATCTTTCTGCTTTTGAATTTTTATTCATTCATTGATTTTTTTTTTAACCGCTGTACCGATTAGGGTTGTGATGACTCATGACAAAACAACTGGGTGTGGTCACCAAACCATCACAGAACAGACACAATTAAAAAACATTCCAATCTATAGGCAATTTTTTGTATCTCCATGGTACCTAAGTTGAAATTGATGCCGCAGTAGAAAATCAACTTTATACAGCAAAGTCCGAGGAAACATTTTTTTGCTAATGTCACTTGTTTAAATCCCAATCACAAGGTTTAGGTAACAGAATTAAATAAAAATGGTGGCTCTATCCACTTATCCATCATCAATCCACATCATCGGTTTCTGGTTAAATGAAAACATATTACTTCCATAATGATTTCACATTAATGTTCTTAACTTCTTAAACCTTTCAGTGTGACCATTTAAAAATGAAGAGTGCTTTTCAAAGTCAAACTTTACCATAATTTATACCCAATAATGCACAACCTTGTGTGCCTTATTCCTTTTACAAAATGGTTACAAACACACAATAATAAAAAAAACAAGTTTTGATTCATAAATGTGTTCATTGAAGGCAGAATTGGTAATAAACTGGTCTTTTGCGACGTAATCAATCCGTTTTTTAAAGTGAACACTGACCGTTAGTAACAGGATTCCAGTTTCTTTAACCATTAAATACTGTCATCCAGTGGCCAAATTATAGAACACAGTTTATAAAAAACATTGGGGATATAATGTTTTGTTTATCACACATTGATACGAATGTGAAGAGGTCACAGGTGACATTATTGTTAATAATGTCACGACTGGAAAAAAGCTCAACCAATTAGATTTATGGAACAGGACTATCCGTTTTATTGTACTTAAAGAGTACTATGAATCTAATGGTTGACGGTTTAAATCCCAAGTCAACTGAAGTCCTTGAGCAAGGCCCTTAACCCTCACCTCTCCAAAGGGGCTGTACCATGATTTACCCCCTTTTTGGCATCAACCTGCTAGTAAGTCACTTTGGATAAAGGTGTCTGAATAATGACCAAATGTAATGTAAAGCACCCACAGTCCTATCCGTTCATCAAAGTCAAGCTCCTCACCTGCACACTTGCTGGACTGTTGTACTGTTTGTCCTTTGGATGCTAAAAAAAAACCCGCCCTTGACTTTAAGAGATATGCCAATTAAGGATTCAAGGAGGACTTATTTGTCATTTTTATCACATGTAGCACGTCATAAAAACAAAATTATGGCTCACGGACCCAGAGTAACCCTATAACCTATTAGGCTAAATTAACTCCCAAATTCACCTAACTGGGCATGGCGATGAAAGATGTTCGCAAATGTTCAGGTTGGTAGAAAACAGCTGTAGTTGGTTTAAACTTTGTAATTATTGCCATTGAAATTGAGAATAAGGTTTTAATGTATGTAGACGAATATATTGGTCTGCTAAGATTACCTCAGTAGCT
Organism: Xyliphius kryptos; assembly: GCA_025769995.1. Taxonomy (NCBI): domain Eukaryota; kingdom Metazoa; phylum Chordata; class Actinopteri; order Siluriformes; family Aspredinidae; genus Xyliphius; species Xyliphius kryptos. The sequence goes on from JAOUQT010068080.1 coordinate 9,963, forward strand.
TTTTTGCTTTTATTACTTTAACATGTTATTGTGACATTTTTTTAATAGGTTTTTAAGTAATGCATTTTCTTTACTAACCTAACGACAATAAATGAAAATGTTATTTGTAAAATCAGCCACCAAAAGGCTTTTTAGGACATTTTGATGCACCCCCCCTTGCCCCTGACACCAAGGATGACACATACATTTTTATATTTGGTTTTATTGGGTATATTTGGAACAGTAAAGGTTAATGGGTTAATGTGACTGGATTTAAAAACACTCAGGCTTGTATGTTGATCTCGTGTAACATGATGTTATTCAATTTATCTTTAATGTATGTAATACGATTTAATCACAATGAAGCAAAACCGGCCCAGTGGCCATCTGATGTCAAAAAGACTAAA
>JAOUQT010068089.1:0-10348 GCA_025769995.1 Xyliphius kryptos
TACAAAACATGTGATTATTATCTGTGACATAAATAATCATTTCCAGCCTTAAACATGAACACCAATAAAATGCTAGACACATATTTAAATATTTCAATTGCTGAATGACTGATATAGGCTTGTTTTGTGCTTTAGCTGAATTAGTCCAATTTTGCCACACTGAAGGTGGAAATCCTATATTCCATCCTGGGAATCCCCAGGGCTGCCAGGCGGACCTGTTAATCACTATGCCACTGTGCTGCATGGAAACCCTTTATTTTACCATGAAATCATAAAATCTCTTATTGTACAGGCTTGATCCAGAGTTTGAATTGTGTCATTACTTCTGTAAGTCTATCAGAATTAATATATCTGATAAACACTGTTACTACTTTATTCCTTTTTTTACACAGAGCCTAAGGGAGTCCATAGCTGAACATAAGCCTTTGATATTTCGATTGGGAGCGTTGGCTAAACGTCTGTCAGATCTGAGCCCTGACCAGGCACAACAGTTTTATCAAAAAGCAAATATGGCTGAAGAACTCTACCAGAGCATCAGAAACAGTATTAGAAATACTGCTCGAGTGCTAGAGGATTCTCTTCCACAATACACACAGGTAATGCACCCACTTACATGTAAATATTCAAATGCATGTAAATATATAGTAGTTTTATATTACTTTAGTTTGTATTACAATGGCACAAAAAGTGAATAGCACATTACTAAAGGGAGATCTAAAGGGCAAAAAATACTAATTCCTTAATCATGTGAAATATACTTGATCTTGCCTCAAAGTGAATTTTGCAGAAGTGGGAATGTTGCCCATTTGTTTAAAAAAAAACAATATTAAAGGAATATTGCTTGGAGTACCTTGCAACATTTTTTTAAAATCGACCATGGGTCGTATTAATGGCTTCTTACAGAGATGTATATTTAAGCTACAACTGCTAGAACAGGATGGAAACTATTAATGAGCAAAATTCGTATTCTATAGCACATGATTTTTAGCATATATTAGTCCTTCTGTGTGACACAAATGTTAGTTATAACGCCTTTTTTAATTTTTAGTTTGTTTAGAGGTTAAATGTCAAAATTATTGTTATATTACTATAACTATACTACAACTTGTATAAAATTGTGCTACAACAGCTAAGCAATTGTACAGAAACATTATTATTATTACCTTAAATCAAAAAGGTGTTTTAAGAAAATACATCTTTTAGTGGGAACCCCACTCAACATATATTTCTGATAATTCTGATAACTCTGATAATTTATTTTTAGTAAGTGATTCAGCATTTCCCGATTGCTCAGTTTAAAAAAAAAAAGATTTTTATGATATTTGCTCTTTCTGGGACTTTGAAGCCATTGTACTAACTGAAGAGTTTAAAACAGATTGCGTGTTTAAGTCTCATATTTTCTGTTTGTTGTTCTCTTTCATTTTTTAGCTGAATGAAAGAATGACTGTGCTGGAACAGAGTCTGGAACGTTTGTATCACCACATGCAGGCCACCATGAGTCTACAGGGCCTGACCCCTCGTATCCAAGAACAGATAAAAGAGAACAAGAACACTCTAACTGAACTTAGCAAATTGGAGCTGAGTCTGACTAGTGTGAGAACTCAGGCTGAAGAACTTCTGGCCAACAAAAAAGCAGTTGGAAATGGCACCGTTGGCACAGGTTGGTGGTCCTCCGACTGTCTGGTTTAATTAGTTATGGTGACTATTTCAAGATGCTTAATTAAACAGAAACTATGGGTTTGCTTACCACAAAATTTCAAACAGAGAACTGTGCGATCGCCATAAGCACTTGCAAACACAATATTTGCTTTTGGCAGTTTGTCTTTTGAAAAAATATATTTTATTAACAGAAGTACAAAAAAAAAAAAAAACCTGCATGAATTAATGTACAAAACAATTGTTTTTAAAATATGTTGTATGTTGTAAATTCTTTCCAAATTTCTTCAGGCATCACATATATTTTTTAAATATCACCACCAGTACACTTGACTTAATGTAATGCAGTACTGATTACCAAAGCATATTACAGAATAATTACTCCTAAACATTACTGTGCAAGTAATGGCTTAGCATTATCACTTTAAAATGTATTATTTACTATAAAATTAAAGATTGTATGAATAATCCCCAGCTATTCAGGACAAGGTGAGCAGTCTGACCAATCAATGGGAGGAGCTACACAGGCAGTCCCATGATAGGGAGGAATGGCTGATGCGCCTGCTTGATATGGCTATGAGATTTTGGAGTGATGTGAGTGATGTGACGTCTGGGCTAAACGAGGCTCAGCAGGCAATTCTGGACCTTAACGCTAACAGAACTGATCCAGAGACCATCCAGGAAAGCCTGGACACCATGCAGGTAGTCACATTTCAAATCCATGCCTTATTAACCGCTTATAGATTCTAGCTGGTTGTACCAATAAACCATTTGAAACTGAATATTAAAAACCTACAATACACAACAGTTTTAGTAATTAATTTAAATATTATTATGTATTTATTAATTCATTCATTCATTATCTTACGCTTAATACTAATGTCCAATACCATGCATATGATAGGGAGAACGTCTTGGGCACTAGGCAAATTCACCCAGGACAGGGTGCCAATTTATCGCTGTTATATATATTATTAATGATTATAAAATATATTAATGGTATAAATTTATTGTATTTTTTGAGATAATGAGCATACATGAAAGGTCAGTTGTTTACTATGCTCTATGAATAGTTTTGTTAAATTTATACTTAGACCTGCTGTGCTGCTATTTCAGGCCTTAAAAGAGGACATCGATGGCCTGCAGGGAGACTTGGACACACTCGGGGTCATAGGAATGGAACTAATGTCAGCTTGTGGAGACACAGACAAGCCAGATGTTACAAAGACCTTGGACGAAGTATTAAATTGTCATGAATATGTATTAGTTAAATGTTAAAATCATATCATGTTCAATGTTTAAAACAACCCTGTTTTTACAGTTGTACTGCACATGGAACAGTTTGAATAAGATTTGGATGGAATGCTTTAATCGGTTGGAAGAAGCTTTACAAATGGCTTTGAATTACCAGGACACTATGCAGGTAAAAAGGGAAAAAGCTGCAATCTGGTTGAATTTTGTTTACATTTAAATTTTGTCCCTTATACAGAAACCATTAATTTTACTATAATAAAACTCTTAAATTAGTAGTTTGTTAGCATTAGAATAAAAATATTTTTCTTTTTGAATACTTGATATAAAATATATTGTAATATGTAAATACTTTACTGTAAACAAACATCTGCACGCTGAAAATTTATTATTTAAATTAGTATGCCTAAAAAAAATAACAATTTTCAAATATTTTAATTCCCATTTAATATTTAATACAAGAGTTCTCCAAAACGTATGTTAAAATGTCTCTAAAAATAATGTTAAATAAAATAATAATCATTTATAAATTTAAGTGTAAATTTGGAGACGTCTGCAAACATTAATAAGCATATAAGATCATTTACAGAGATATTTTAAGAAAAGATTTTTTTTTTTTTAAAAAAGCACTTAAAAATAACGCTTGCCATTTTGTATAGCACATAGAGCATTATTGGCTTTACTTCAGCTACCTTCATAAAATAATAATAATAAAGACTTATATAGGCATTCACTTTGATCACTTTGACTTTTTATTGTTTATAGAAAAATATACAAGAAAAGTTGTAACTTTTTAATTGTTCTAATTATTGACATGGTTACTTACTGCCATTTTATAGCTATTTACATCACCAGCAGGTCGTAAAATCTTTATACATTTCAAAACTTTTTTTTAAAGGTTCATGAAATGGTGTTATAACAGTTTTATAAACTATTTGGTTTATTTTTTTGTAGGGACTGTTTGAATGGTTAAAGACAGCAGAATTAAAGGCCACTGAAGATTTCTTTGTGGGTTCTGATCATGAATGTGTGAAAGAACAGCTGTGTGGGCTAAAGGTGAGTCTGACTAACCTTAAGAGTCTGTGCTGTTTTAAAAAATTACCTTTAATGTTTTTGTTAGATTTGTACAGTATGTTCAGTTTATCACATTTTTTTAGAGGTTTAAGCGAGAGCTGTACCAGAAAAAAATTGAGATTGAGAGTCTGAATCATTGCTATGTGTGTCGACTCTCACCGGGTTCTGTAAGACCTGCATCCAGCTCACCTCTGTGTGATTTCCGTGAGCGCTGGGACATTGTGGAGTCTGAGACAGTCAGCAGACAGGTACAATACACATCAAACTTGTGATGCTGGCTGCAATATATACATTATGTGATTATGTTTCAATCAATCAATAGTGTAAAATATCAAATTATATTTCTGTTGTCAAACTAATTGACCAAATTACAGCTGCGTTTTTTGAAAATACACAATTTAGGCACATTCTTTTTACTGATAAACCTATATAAATGAATAATTAGGAAAATGTCCTTCAACCAGACTGACAAACAAAACAAAATGGAACTTAAGTGAAATATTTGATGCTACATTAAAATTTGGAAAGGGCACATTGGAGGACTTTAGAAGCAAAACACAGAATATATTTTTGTAATTCTCATTTTTACAAAAAAAAATGCTATTTTGTAAAATTCAACATAAACAAAAACTTTAAGCTTTCTTAAAAGTGCTACTAAACCTAAATATGACAGATCCTTTGCCTTAATTAGGAATTAGGAAGTAAATCCATATTAATGTATTATGCATTCAGCACCAGGTGGAAAGTGCACTGTTGGGACTAGGACAGTTCCAGAACAATTTTGATGAGCTACAAGCCTGGCTCTCACACACCTCCGATCTGCTTCGGACCTCTTGTCCAATCAGCATTGATCTGCAGACATGTGAAATAGAACTCGCCAAGCATAAGGTATAAACCTGCATCTTATGATCACATGCATATGACATGGACCGTTGAATTCTTCATGGTGATAAATTATATGTGGCTTTTTTGCACAGGTTCTGCGTAATGATGTGATGTCCCATGCCCACACAGTAGAGTCTCTGAACCAGGCTGGGAAAAGCCTGCTTGAGGATACAGGTGGAGATGGACCCCATGGTCTTCAGTGTCACTTAGAACAGCTGAATGAGTGTTGGGAGTTTGTCCGCTCTGAGACCGAGCGCAGGCATGTTGAGCTGGAGAGCTACCTCAGTCAGGTGGAGAAAATCTTTTATTGTTATTATAATATGTTTCTGTGCAGGCACACTACAGCCTCTGACACTGCCTCCACCTCCATCTTGCCCATAAAATCTGACGATAGGGTACAAAATAAAAACAACAAGATTTTAAAAATAATAATTGATTAATATTAATTAATAATATTATGTAATTAATAATTAATTATACTTATCTTTATAAATATTTATTACCCAGCGATGGATTGGAGCCCTGTCCTGGGTGTATCTGCCCGAACCGTTAACCCTGGATAGGCATGGAGAACTCCACTGCAACGCTCGTGGAAGATAATGAATGAATTAAATACAAATTATCATTTTTTCAGTGGGGGTCAGCGAGGTAAAATTTGGGATGGTTTTTGAAAATGTTGTGTAATATTGATCCCTGATATTTGTGCATTTGGTGCATTCGTTGAGGAAGTGCTGGTCTGTCTGTACACCGCTGACACACGCCGCCTCCCCCCTCCGCCACCTACAAACTTCTGACGATAAAGAAGAGCATCTGCTAACTGGTTTTGCTCAGAAGATTCTGCTGGACGCAAATCTTTCATAGTTAGGGGAACAAGTTTATATTGGAACAAGTACCAAGATACCATTGGCTAACACATGGTTTTTCGTAATTTTAAATAATGTTTGAATAAAGCCTTTTTCTAAGTCTGTAAAATCCTGTCTTAGGTCCTTATTCATACCCACCCCATTACACTCCTACAAATTACCAACAATAACCTCATAAAATTGCAATATTATTTTGGAAAGTAAAACTCACTGAAAGTTCTGATGAAATCCTGATTGGTTGAAGAAAAAGGGTCAACCTACACTTATTTAATGCTACCAGGCCTTCTTAATTCATTCTGAAGGCTTAAGCAGAAATATTTAAAACCTGGCAACCAATGACTGGTTAAATGCTGTAATAAGGAAATACACGACACAACCAGGTAAACCTTATGAAGGGAAGTTAACAGTCCATTTATAATAATAAAGTGGACAAAAAAATAGATAACCTTATTCTGTGATTCAAAACCAGTTTTATGCTCTAAAAGCATTTAATTTTATGCAGACTACAAAGGGGAATTCAATAATTAAAAAAAAGTGGCCTATTTTATTTTGGAGATTAAAGTTGAGATATTCTGTTAGAAACATTGAGGGTTTGGTAAAGTTGAAGTTTATTACTTTTTTACAGGTTCGGGATGTAACAATGGAGATCCAGGATCTACTGCAGTGGCTTGAGCATGTAGATCTAAGACTCTCATCCAGTAAAACAGTATGGGGAATGCCTGGTTGTGCTTCAGAGAGACTCAGTGCTCACTTGGTAACTTACCACCTATTTACATATAAAGTATATGTAGCGTATTTGTGGAGTATTACCCTCCACATAAATTTGTGTAAGTACAATGTGATTCTGATTACTATCATTTTGATGATTTTTTGTATTGATTGTTAGTGGGCATAATACAAATACCCAGTAAAATATGGCCTGTTGATTAATTCAACAGCAGGGTTAGGATTACCCTATACACTCCTGATCAAAATCTTAAGACCATTAAAAAAATGCAAGAATTAGCATTTTGTACTAAATGATCTTGAGAAGGTTCTAAGTAGAGCTCCTCAATGCTAAAAGAAAAAAATCCTTTAGAAATCAAAAGAAGACTTTTTATAAACGTCCCTTGCCATCCAGCCCCAAATGTTCTCAGTCGGATATAGATCAAGGAAACACGCAGGATGGTCCAAAAGAGTGATGTTATTCTCATGAAAGAGGTCCTTGGGCAGGTGCTGTGAAGTGCAGCAATGTTCTGTTAAAAAACCCAGTCATTACCATACAGACGAGGGCCATCAGTCATGAGGGATGTCTGCCGCAACATCTCCACATTGCTGCTGTTTGACGCTCCTGCAAAACCTGAAGCTCCATTGTTCCATTAAAGGAACCCCCCAACCTTGTCGGGTTCTCCTTGTCATGTCAATAACGTTGGAAACCACCAGGACCATCAAGGTTAATTTTTTTCTCATCAGAGAATACATCTTTTTTTGGTTCGCCCTTGCAAAGTCCAAACAGACAATTTTGTGACGTCGAAGACGACGTGGCCTTTGAAGACTTTTTTGTTTCTGAAGCCCTTCCCTCACAGATCTGGCTGATGGTTATTGGGCTGCTTTCAGCACTAGTAATGACCTTAATTAGGAAAGAGAATTGTCCATTTTTTTGGGTCTACCATTTGACTTTTTTGTTCCATAACCCTCAGGAACATCTAAAAAAATACAATGACTGTCTTACTGGGTCCAACTGTGCAAGAGGCCTTGCTTATGCAGCTCAACAATCCTACCACGTTCAAAGTCAGTGAGCTTTTTTTCTTTTGCCATCAGGAGGTTTTTGACAGTGTACATACTGTTGCGCAAAATTTTGCTTTCAAAGGCTATGGTCTTAAACAAACTTTTGATCAGCTTTAAAAAATCCTGTTTGTGTGTAAATGCAGTTTTAAAAAAATTAGGTGCGCAAAAGTTTTTGTCTCTTGCACCGATTTTTTTTTTTTTTTTTTTTTTAACATTGTGAAGCTGTACTTAAAACGTTCTTAAGATCCAAAAGTGCAAAATGCAAATTCTTTTTTTTTTTTTTAACTGGTCTTAAGATTTTGACCAGTAGGGTATAACATGTAACCATATTGCTTTATGTACAAAAATAAAAACATCTAAATATATATATATCAACCAAATTTATGTAAATTAATGTAAACAAGAAAATAAATCCTCTTTGAGTTTGATATTTTTATATATCTTTATCTGATGTACTGATGTACTATGTATTTTTTTAAGTATTCAATGCATTTGTTTACAGAATATTTTTGGGAGGGTTGTGTTACTGTGTTTTTTGTGTTAATTTCTTTGCTTTCCATATTTTAAAATAATTTATAATGCGTAATAACTTTGAGAAAGGGCTTTGTACTATAGACATTTAACCTGCACATTGCAATTTAATTATCAGTATCTGATGTTTCAGGAATTGTGTATTGAGATGGATTCTAAACTCCATGCCTACAGCAGTGTACGTGACACCGTTGAAAGGATGCTGAAGGAAAGCAGTGTAATTCACGGTTCTAACACTGAGCACAGCTTATGCATCCTAGAACAGAAGTGGAACTCAGTTTATACCAAAATGCAGGATCGTAAGGTAATAATTATTTCCAGTGTTGGAAATAATATATTCAAGTTGCTAAAATACAACGCCTCATCAATGGGAGAAAGCATGATCTTTCACACTAGCACATCATTTTGTGCCTTAAACCAAACTAAGACATAGTTCACTGAATCTAGAAGGAAGGTGTCACTGTCACAGACAAGCCGTCTTGTCACCTTCTTCTAAGGAGGCGACTTAAGCCTACTGTTAAAACTTAAAGACAATGATGTCATCTATGTAGCATGTCACTGTTGCAGTGTATTCATCCAAGGCAATGGTGTTGCCATAGGTTGAAGCCATCCTAAAACTGGTTGTAATTGTCTAACAAATGGTCTGTAAGATGTATCTGAGTTGGGGGCTAGGTATAGTATTTTAGTTTAGATTTGATAGTCATGTGATAGTTTACTAGTAATATTGCCTACTTGAGTTTATGGATTAATTATTTTTTAATCTTTTGCTTATGATCTTTTTCCCCATTTCCAGGCTAAATTAACAGAAGGACTTGCTTTGTCCAAGGAGTTTAAAAGCAATGTACAGGATCTGTTGACCAAAATGGCCAAATGTAACAATGCCATTAGTGCTCTACCTGCACCCAGTTACATCCTTAATACCATCAACACCCAGCTTCAGGAACACAAGGTTTGTCTTTTTGCTTCGTGTGTGTGTGTGTGTGTGTGTGTGTGTGTGTGTGTGTGTGTGTGTGTGTGTGTGTGTGTGTGTGTATGTGCGTGTGTGCGTGTGTACGTGTGTGCGTGCGTGCGTGCGCGCCCGCCCGAGATGTTTTCCCCTGGATGGGCATGGGCGACCCTCATAAAGGAATAAGCTGAAGATAATGAATGAAATAATAAAACCACTAGTTGCCTTTTTGTTTAAAAATGTTTAATATGTTTTAAATCATTTGCTTTTTTATTGAAGAGGAAAAGCTAGGACAAGGGGTTAAAAAACCCTGCATTTCAGCTCAAGTGGGTCTCAGTTTTTCTAAAGAAGCCCCATGTTTTTGTTTTATTCTACTTTTACATTGGTAATGGGGGGGGGGGGGACACATCTTGCTTCCATTGTTTGATGCATGAAGTCAGTACACCAAACAAGTGTGTAAATATTAGCCTCTACACTGAATAAAAAAATAAGCTATGTTATTAGCGATGTTGTCATTAAAGTGTCATATGCTACGTCATGGCCTAGTGCCGCCCTGCCATACTCAGCTAATGAAGTAAATATTAAGTTGTCCACCACAGCCACCTAGTGGTGAAACATTGTGCTGCTAAAAAAGATTTAATTTTTGTATTAAAATGTCACTTTAGATAAGAGTTGCATTTTTTTTCTTTGAGGGAGGCTTTAAGGGTAAAAAAAAAATTCTTACCCTTTCACGTCACATCCAATTCATAATGTATTAGCATAAACACAACAGTTTGCATTTAGGATGAAAAGGATCATGAATCTATACAGGGGTCTCCACATTTTCTGCACCAATTTCACTTGTGTTACTTGTTTGAGTACAGTTGTAAACAAATATGCTGTGCCCAAAATGAAATGTTAAAATTGCAAGCAGTTGTAAACTTATTTTGAGTTGTTTAAACGTATTCAAAACTATGATGACAGACATTTTTAGATTTTTACACTGGAAAAACAGGCTACATTTAACAAATATAACAAAATGTTGAACTTATTAGTTTATTTACCTATGGAAACCAATTTAATATAACATACTGTATCTATTTATTGTAAAAGTATGATAACCTTGCCTTTATTGTCTGATGTGACAATAATATTTCTGGTAACTATTGGTCTTGCCATGTCAGTGAATGGTTTTTTGTTAATTAACTGAATAAATCCAGTTTTCCGGCGGCACGGTGGCTTAGTGGTTAGCACATTTACCTCTCAGCGCTGGGGAGTCCCGTTTCAAATCCCTATCTGGGTTAATTTTGCATGTTCTCCCCCGTCTGCGTGGGTTTCCTCCGGGTTCTCCGGTTTCCTCCCACATTCCAAAAACATGAAGGTAAATTGAATGCTC
>JAOUQT010068099.1:0-10348 GCA_025769995.1 Xyliphius kryptos
GTGGTGTGAAAGCAGAAGATGCAGAGGATAGAGTGAGGTGGAAAACCTGTGGCGACCCCTGATAAAAGGGAGAGGCCGAAAGAAGAAGAAAGAGGAAGAAAGATGAAGTCTGCAATTTCACTAAGAAATTCAGTTTTTTTACATTGGTCTGTAAATAATATTTACTGAAATTGACTGAATTGATTTATATTGTCCTCCCCATATATATTTTAGCATATATTTATGAAAAGAGCCTCATCGAAAGAGAATTTATGTCAGGTTTTCCTGATATCCTAAGATTACATGCTATATCTGGTGCCTGGCTTCCGGTATACATCTAACCACTGCTGGTGCCGGTTTCGCTAACTTGAAGTGTCTCAGTATATAGTCTATAACCAGAGATTGTTTCTTAGCGGGTGCTTTTATGAGGAGAGCAAACCTGTTGGTCATCGAGTGGGGCAACTGTGCGAGTGAGCGAACTAAAGCAAATGTTATGACCCTTAAGTGAGCGCTGTTTCTAATAAGATTTATTGTGGATTTAAAAATCTAAAACTTCTGAGGAAAAGTATGCAGATATGAATATATGAATATAGCAAATAAGACTCAGGAGCACAGAGGTCACTGAAGTGTATAGTTAAAGATGCAGTTAAACATAAACTCCATTTAATATATCGCACTTTGTTTGTCCAAACATCCAAAGAAATAATATTTAATGTGTGGAAGTAGATATTTGTAGGTCTATATTGAACTAGGAAAGTATATTAGGCAAGAAAGGGCAAATAAGGCTTTAATAAAATTTCATGTATCTTTGGCACAGGGCATATACACAAGTACCTGCAGGCAGTTTCAATAAATCCTACATTCTTTGACACTGCTTAATTATACATGCAGCCTGCATTAAACTTTTAATAATGGCTTATTAATTAATGATCTGTCTCTAGGCTTTCAGAACAGATTTGAGATCATGTGCTAGTACTGAAACAATGGTGTAAATCACTGAACTCAAAATAACATTTAGGGACAGCACTAAAGTAAAAGTACCAATAACCAGTGAAATATGCACTCAGGTAGTAAGTAAAAGTACCACATTCACTCCCCTGCCTAAGTTAAGGTAAAGAAGTACTTGTTTACTATTTTAAATACTTAAGTAATAAAAGTAAAAGTACTTGCTTTAAGAATTCTAAAGATGGCTTTACTGATTTTACTAATGGCATAACTAAATAAAACAATGTCTCCTTTTAACTTACAAAAGGTACTAGATGTGTTTGGAATTATACTCAAGAATATGTACTAGATGTATATGACATTTTATCAATAATAGGTGCTAGACGTATAGGCATTTTAACCAAGAATTAGTACTAGATGTATAGGCATTAGACCCAAGAGTAGGTACTAGATGTATATGGCATTATACTCAATAATAGGTACTATATATAGGGCATCATACTCAAGAATGTCTACGAGATATATAGGCATTATACCCAAAAATAGGTATTAGATGTATAGGCATTATACCCAAGAATAGGTACTAGATGTAGTATATGACATTATACCCAAGAATAGGTACTAGATGTACATATATGGCATTATACCCAAGAATAGGTACTAGATGTATATGGCATTATACCCAAGCATAGGTACTAGATGTATATGACATTATACCAAAAGTGCTGCCCACCTCGGCCAGCAAGGAAATTCTTGAGCTGCACCAGTTTGGCGAGTATGATATCCTATGCCACTTCTAGGGATAATAGTTGGGGACCTCCCACGGTGTAATGTACTCAAGATAAATTTCATCACCAGATGATGAAGAGTACAAACACCGGAGGGTCCAGCCATCTCGCACAAAAAACATTTAATGCGGACGGAAGTAAGGAGAGTTTATTTAGACAAAAACACGAGACAAAAAGGAAAAGGTGAGGTTTGTGGCAGGTAAAGAAATGGGGTCAGGTGACTGCTGGTTCCTATCTGAATAATCTGTTTAAGTCCTCGGAAGCCAGCAGGTGTGTAAAGACAAAAACAGAAAAGAAATTACTAATAAAATAAACATGATCAGACACTGCAGATAAGGACGTTAAGCACATGCACACACATTCAAAACATAAAAAAAGGAATGTACACCTAATTACACTCCTAACCCTGCTATAAAGGCAAGCCAATTATAATTTGGAATGAAATACAGGTGCACCACAGAGCACGCATCCGTCCATAGCGGCCACACCTCCTGGAGACACACACTGTATTTACAAAGATGTGCGAGCATAGACACAGACAGACACCCAGAAAGAGATAAATGGTAAAGCACAGCCCCAGTGAAATTAAGGGATATCATGCCACTACCACTAAATAACAGCAGAGCCGTGACAGATGCTAAACGTTTACAAAATTCAAGAACTAAATGGTGTTTGTAAAATCTGTCTAGGGTGATTGGCTTTGATTAACACAGATGTCTATAGATGTTGATAAACCGGGCACATATCATAGTCAGTTTCTTTCTCTTATGACAAAGAGTAGTAACTCTTGTTACTATCAATCAAGTGCTATGCCTGTGTAAATACATAAGAAATGTTTTTTTGTGTGACAACATTTTAAACTAATAAACCAATTAATGTTTGTAAAGTGATTATAACCCTTGCTACACGTTTGCTTCAGAGAATTGTATATGTATGTGTGGAATTTCAATATTTCATTGATTTGTTGTGAGTTTTTAATAAAACCAACAAACAATAAACCAACATATTTGGTGGTCATTATTTTAACAATGCCGTCTGTTACATTCGGGCAGTACGAGTGTGCGTAATAAAGAGATCAGGAGATGATAACTGAGCAATAACATTTACTGTTTATTCTGTTCCTAACAGGAAGCATTACCGAGGAGGCATTCCTGTCAGTGCTACAATAAACAGGATTGCTTCACTATGTTCCACTTTAGACATCACCTCCCCCTTTTAGTCAGATCTCCCCCCTGCTCCTACATCAACATTACCTTGTTGAAACTGCAACATTTAGAACCACATAATTAACTTTAACATATCAACTGTTCTTTAACATTTTTAAACCAGTATTCCCAGGAACAATATACCCTTTTTGCTCCTGCCACACATGTCCATGTTATACGTCCAGCCTCTCAGGAGGAAATGACACTTCTGTTTCATTAATATAAGGTCTTGGTGATGGTCTCTTTTAATAGCCACACATTCTGGCTAGTCTTCAGCATTGATAGAGGTTGTGCTCTGTGTTGCAAGTAGTAGTTTTTTTGCTGAGCTTGAATCGCTATCTTATACAACTGTCTCTTAGTATGCCATGGCAGCTAAATAATTCCTTCATTGCAGCTGTCTCAGCTGGAGCAACATTGAGGTGGGCTACCTCGATGTAATGTGAAAAATAGTCCACTGTCAGGAGATATTATTTTTGCTCTCTGTGTTGTGCTCGGTGCTGTGAGCAGGTGCTACATTTTTCGACCAGTTGGCTGATGTGGGCCAACACGCCCGGCCACCAGTCGGACTGACGGGTTCTGCAAATAGTTGGATTCCAAAAAATGATGTAGCAGGCATACAATGGCTTTGAAAATGTGTAACTGTATTAACTTGTTCATTTAATTTAAAGGACTAATAGTGACAATGCGTCAGCTAGGTCTGTGTACCCGGATAATTAGATTTCTAATTATAGAACAAAACAAATTAAAACAATTGATTTAATAGGTGACCGGAAAGTATGTGTGATACAAACATAAACCCAATAATAATATAAATTAATTATCACATGACAACAAAGACAAAACATATAACACATCCAGAGCATTAAATGCCTGATCAAGGAATAGGCTCACGTGTCACATTAAACAGAAGATAAAGAGCACACTGCTACTCAATCAGGTAATGCGATAATAATGCACACAATCATAAGGGAACATGCAACATTAAACAAAGAGTGCACTACTACCCAACAGCAGGGGAACACGCTGAACAGGGCACTACTACCTAACAGGGAAACATGCTGAACATTGATGATGAACACATCTAACAGGCATGTAGACTGAGAGGGAACTACAACCCAATTTGGGGAACTCCCTTACAGAACACACAAACGAGAACAAACAGAGACAGAGCTAGGGGAAGAGAGAGGAACAGAACAACAGAAATTCAGCTAGAAAATCTATCAGCGTTCTCAAAGCAAAAATCGCATCTGTGGTGCTCTTTCTTGGTATGAAACCATACTGCTGCTCACAAATAGTCACTGCTTGTCTAAACTTATTTACTTTATGCCCCTCTAATTGCTACAACTCTGCAAGAGCCCTGTTCTTATAAATCGGCACTTTCCCTCTATTCCTCAGGCATCATTTCACTCTCATCAAACAGAAGCAGTATTTTTTAATCCAAAGCACAATGGCCTACAGGGTCTATCTTACTGAAGGAAGTACTCAAAATAACCACTGACTAATGAGTGTTAATCTTACATTAAGGTAGAGATTTTAGGTTAGGTCCTAAATAGTGCATGAGCGTTAATGTATAATGAGAAAGGCAGCTAAAGTAACAGTGCAACATTCCTTTTTTCTTTGGCTGAGGAGGGCACATCAGAGAAAAGTACATAAAATAAGTCAAATCAGATGCAATAATTATGGCATTTTCGGTATAAATGAAGTACTTTTAACCTGATACAACAATGAAAGGTTTGATGCAAAGTGTGAATCAGTTTAATATAAGGTTGAATGAATAATTGGGGTCATGAAAACTGCTTCATGTTCAAACACACTGATTCATTTACACAGGTATGGGTTCTAAAACATAAATAGAAAAAAATGAAAAGCCACATACCATTAGTTTTTTTGGGTCTGAAGAGATTAATACATTCCATCATATCAGATACTATCAGATACATTATATTATGCACCTCACACTTTTTTTGCCAGTCCTACGATTTCTCCAGCACATTTACTTTATACAGTAAATAGCCCCTGTCCTCTCTCCTTGCGTAAAGCCACAGGGTGATAAAATGACAAATGGACCCAGGGTGCCAAGACAGTGAGCAGAGATTATTGCCTGAACTGGGAAAAGAAAAGTGCAGTTAATGACCTGGACATAGTGGCAAAGGCTATCATTAGAGATTAGAAAAGGAATGGCACACATTTAAGACAAGCAGTGACATGGTCTTTTTCTTCCCCACTATGAAAAGTATAAAAATGAAATCCATGAAACAATAATACATCTTTGTCTTATGAGTTATGATTCCTCTTGCCTTTTCTGGACCTAAATCCAACATGTTTTAGGGTCAATCTCTCCTATAATATTTTACTCTGTATGAGTCCTTCAGAATATTACAGGTACAATTCATAATGGACAAATATAGTTATACCGGAATATCGGAATATTCCTTAATCACATTTACACATTTAATGTATGGCTAGAAAATAACATATCCACATTTACATCAGACAATCCACATAACTGTAAATTTCCTGTTTTAATTTTGTTGGCTTAAACCCATCCCTATGAACTTGAGCAGGCACTGAAATCTTAAAATCAACCTTCCACTACACTCTAGAGAAATTATAGAAAAGAATATATTAATACTAAATCAATGCTAAAACAAAACACTTGAAAATTAGAATATAAACGAAACAGCATGGAATAAAATAACTTGTAGAAAAACGCTTACAGCCACCTATTTAGCATACAGTATATCTCTAATTTAATTAAGGAAAAAATAACCCTAGATTCTTATTTAGTACTGTAGCTAAGCCAACTAGCAAATCGACTAACTCAGGACTGTTTGCATTGTCAATATACAGTAGGGATGACTTCATAAAATTTTTAATGAAAATGTAACAATATCAGTCTAAGTTACTATAAACGTAAAACAATATAATTCTCTAATATGGCCAATAATATAAATTATTCTGATTATAAATTTATAATTTCAGTTCTGTTAACTGAATTAATCATGTTAATTTTCAAGCCATTTTGTGTACTAGAACCCTTACCCACATTACTCATCAAACAACTAATACCAGGAACAGTATTTGAACAGTATTGAGCCATTACTAAAAACAAATAAACTCTTTACTCTTACCACTTGTAGTAGTTATGTACTTACATTAAATACTATAAATTAGAATTGATCAAAAATCTCATCTTACCTTGACTCCGGTCAACATTATGAATTTAGGGCAATCTCAAAATTTTAGGAAGGTTCTTGAATAGGTTGTAACACAGCAATTATGTTCATACATACACAGTAACAGCATCCATGATCTTTTAATAGCATCTGTTCAGGATCTTGCTTGTGTTGCTTGAACTTCTATTATGTTTAAAGTACTATTAGATGCAGGAGCCAAGTTCAGTATCAGTCCCCTGAATTTAGATCCTCTTATTACAACGTAAATTTGCAACTATGACAGGAGCATCCACTAAGGCATGTTATAGAGCATTATGCTCCAGCTGAGTGAGTCCATTCTAGGGTGCCCCACTTCTACTGGAATCTAGGGAAGTATATAACATCCTAGGCAATGTGACAGTATAGCAGTCTCATACCCTTAACAAAGAGACTGGAAACTTTACTGGGATCACACAGCCATGCTCAGGCACTACAGAATGAAAATCTTACTTTATTAGGAATAATGTTAAGGCAGCACAGAAGATCATATTCTGCCCTCTCCACTCCCTTGGGTGTCCACATTTCTGAGGACCTTTCATGGACTTTCAAAACCTCCTGTCTGATTATAAAAGCACAACAGCCTTGTTTTCTGAGAAGACTGAGCTGGGATCATATATATCTTCAGTAAGAAACCTTTACAGATGCACTATTGAGAGCATACTGACCATCTGTATGACTGTGTGTTATGGAAGCGCCACTGTGGCTGACCGGAAGGCCCTACAAAGGGTGGTAAAGATTGCTCAGTGCATTGCCTTCCAGCGGTGACCTTCCCTATCAAAGCTGTGTACGAAGAGCACGTAGCATCATCAAGGTCTCCTTGCACCCATGGTGATTACAGGGTGATTACACACTATGTGCACTTTGTATCACTCCTCAAATTAATTCTTTGAGACAATTAGATCAAAGCCACTTTATCTGCACTCTTTTAAAAGCCATTTTTTAATAGATCAAAAATTTCCAAAGCTCTGTGGCATAAAATTGTGTCACCTGGAAACTCCATTTAAATTTTTAATGTTATAGACAGGTCTTTCCTCTGAGCAAAAATTCATATATTATTATTATTAACTGACTAGTTTCTTATTTAATAATAATAATCATTTGTTAAGCACAACCTCCTTCCCCATGTTCTTCCATGTTAAAAAAACTGATACTGAGATTTAAATTTTTTTTAACTGTTATAATTCTGAAGGTTTTTTCAGATCACACAATTTTTAGATAACCACAAAAAAGAAAGGTGTCCACTCTGCTCACAAACCTTTTAGTTAAGCAACAGATTACAGGGATTAGACAATAAAACTAAAACGCCTGGTTTTAGACCACAATAATTTATTAGAATGGTGTAGGGCCTCCTTTTGCGGCCAATACAGCGTCAATGGGAATGACACATACAAGTTTTGCACAGTGGTCAGAGGTATTTTAAGCCATTCTTCTTGCAGGATAGTGGCCAGGTCACTACGTGATGCTGGTGGAGGAAAACATTTCCAAAGGAAAACACCCCAAGGTGGCTCTTGATATTGTCATTGTAATGATATTGAAATTGTAATGCGAGTTCTTGAATGTTCATCTATACCAGATTGGTCATGGCCTGGGTTAACAAGGACCGCCATCAATACTGGTGGCAACCAGGGTACTGGAGGAAATTGGGCTACTGTCTGTCAAAGACTGCTAGGAGGAAAGCGTGTGAGGAGACAAAAAGTGAAGGACTGAGTATAGCAACCCTAAATAAAGGGACAATTACAGAGAAAGGTAGAGAACTAGCTGACATGATAGATAGAAAAAAGGTAGATATTATGTGTGTAGGGGAAACTTGGTAAAGCAATAATTTTCAACAGTTATATATGAATATATCAATCGGAGCATCACCTATGGTCTTTTGTTTGTTTCTTGGTTGTAGGCATTGATGTTTGTTTTCATCATTTAGAAATACTTATTCAAACCAATCAGAGCTCATTAGCTAAAGGCAGAAACTAACGCTTTTGTAAAATTAAATGGGCCAAATCGACACTTAAGAAAGATCAAAGAGTGAATTTATTTAAATGTGGAGAATGATGTTTGAACATACAGTTAAATTACAGCAGTCAGGTTAGCAAATTTTACCTTGGCTTTGTGTGTGTGTAGATGCGTAAGTGTGTGTGTGGCTAAGCCTTTGTTGATCCAGGAGGACAGAGAGAATTCAGACTGGAGAATTTTCTAATGAAAACAAAAATTTCAATAATTGTCAAAATTAGACAAATTATTTAATATGATATAAAATTGCAAATGCCCAGAAAGATTACAGTAGTGTACAGTTCTCGGCTTGCAATCCGGCATAGAGATGGGTCTCTCTCCCCATGGATGTGTTACACAGCTTACTGTTTAGCGCATGTGCAAAGGCAATTTCTTTTCTTAACAAGAGCTCCTCAGTTGTACAAGCAGTTTTACCAACATTGTTCCAGCTGCCTACTTGCACGTGTGAATCCAGTCCCGTCCAATCCAGCTGTGTCTTACTCACGGTTGATCCTGGTACTAAGGGGACAAATATGTATCTAACTGGACCACCAATCTCATTTTTTTACCATAGAGAATCTTAGCCAATACCATCAATTAAGTTGCCGGTGGGACACTTAATCTAATGATAAATAGCTATATTTATCACATGTCGAGCTTGTGACTTGGCCTTGAATTTAACTATTGTAGACTGTCTCAAATTGTCTGATGGTCTATTATATGTGATTTATATGATTTATTATTTCGTAAGAGCAGCTAAAACTTCTCTTAAAAAAAAACTGTGTGGTCTTCATTGACGAATCAGTATGTATGTGTGTTTATGTGACTTTAATGCTTATACAGCTATGGTATTAAGACAAAAATGAAAAAAGAAAATGAATTAAAGATGAAATATATCCTAGTCTTAATGTTAACAGATTACTCATTTAATAACTAAGTTAATGCATCAGTTATAGGCTATATGTATGTCATAGGCCTAATACTAAAACATACAAAAAAACTAAATAGTTTATAGAAGAACAACAATAATTCATTGGAGTTTCTTTTCATGCAGACACAATTATTTCAACATATTAAGATTTTGCACAGATGTTAATGCATGAAGCTGTGGACATTTATATGAGTTTTAATTGCATTTTTTGCATAATTGTATTTTATGACAGGGAAATTCAAATCCTAGCACTGTTCCAGTTGTTAACCCTTTTGTTCTTTAAGGTCTTTGCAAGGCCACTCTAACAAGATAAGGCTCCAGGATATGTTTGGCTTCAGCCCAACTGGTTCATGTGATGGTAGTTGTTGCTTTCTACATACTTTACCAGGCTTAGTTTAATATTAACTTCCTAGGTGTGTGATCTAGGAAAGCAAGGTAATGTCACTTCTTAATGGATGGAGGCACCACCACTAAATTACTATTGACGTAGAGAACTTTAACTGTGGTAGCTTAAGTAGTTAACCTAGTTATTCATGTACTTCTGCTTGAGATCATTATGTAGGAATAAGACGAGGGCATTACCAATAACAAGAGGTTCAGGCTGTGATTGCTTCGCTGTTTATAAGTCCTAAAGTTTTTTATCCTGCGTCATTCCACACTATTGGAGCCATACGCTCTCTCATAATCCACTCTAGGTGTTATATAGAGAATTTCTCATTTAGGCAAAGATGCAATACATCACCTTGTCTCCAACCTGAAACTCATCATAAGATGCCTTTTTGTCATAGTAGGCCTTATGTCTTTCAGCACCTCTATCAAGATGCTGCTGAGAAAATGCAAATGTGGTTTGGGGGTGATGGTGAAAGTCTGACACATATTGATTTGTTGCGTATGTTGTGGCTAGGCTAGCTTCACCGGGTTGGTATAGTGCAGAGGGAGAGTCATATGTCTGCCAATCGTTACTTAAAAAGATATAGAATTGTGTTCCCAATCTGAGTCAATATGTCTGGGTAAGCCAAACCGGGAGAAGACATGATTTATTAGCAGTATTGTTAGTTTGAGCAGTAAACCAGCCATTAGAAAGCACAAGCCAGTGTATTTCTAGTGTCGGTCCCAAGCCCGATTAAATGGTGAGGGTTGCGTCAGGAAGGGCATCTGGCGTAAAACATTAGCCAAAAATTAAAATGCGTGTTACTGATTGCTACTTCATACCGGATCGGTTGCGGCCCAGGTTAACAACGACCGCCACCAGTGCTGGCGGCAAGCAGGGTACTGGCGGAAATTGGGCTACTGTTTGCC
>JAOUQT010068118.1:0-20567 GCA_025769995.1 Xyliphius kryptos
AGTCTTCATACTATAGTAAAGATTCCATAATGGAGACTTCTGTTTTCATTTCAAATTGAGTGAACGATTTGGTTTATTTATTAAAGACTTTCAAAGTAATTATTTTACCTAAATAACTAAAATTCAAACAATGTGACCAGTTTGACTGTGTTTCCCTGTTTAAATGGGTAATATTACCAGTTTTATAGTTTGACTTAATACTAAATACATGTATTAATATTAAATGTATTGGGGGCATTTTTTACAGGCGCATGCCAGAACAACCTTGTTTTGTTCTGAAGTGTGGCCTTTCATAGTCTGCTGATGGTGTGAGAACAATACTCTGTCCTCACACCAGCAGATGTGGTCTGGGTAAATGTACGCTTATAGAGGTCAACAGGTCTAACGAAGAACAAAACCCCCTACTCTGAATGCCGATACTCCAAACCCCATCTGCTCTTTGCACCTCACAATAGAGATTATAATGCTTCCTCCTCCCTTTTTAACACATGCATCTTACCCTCCACTATCCAGACAATTCAGAGTTAACAATGCAAAGAATGCAGCCTTAATTGGAAAGTATTTGTCCATCGTGCATATGGCACTTTCATTGTGTCCACACGCTGAAGGAAATATGTAGGTTGTGCCCCCTATAGATGGAATCAATGCGCAAACTCCTTGTTAATGCAAATAAATGTTGTTTTTGTATCGTGTGTGTGTGTGTGTGTCTGTGTTTCAGCGTTGGAATGATGGTGTTAGGACTCCTGAGGAATATGAGGCAGATGGTAAGAATAATATTAAACATAAGCCTAATTTCATGTTGTTTTTTTTAATAAATAAAGATTAGTTGTATTTATTCCATTTAATCGGACAATTTAGGTCCCCAAAAGTAACCATTGGCAGACTGGATAATCCAAAGTGGTATGTTCATGCTACAAACCCTATAATAAAGATGCTGCAATTTTCTTTGGAAGTGGTAAGAATGGACCAGTAAAACAAACCTCGAACCGCTTCATATTCGTAGCAAAGTGTGATGTACAATGCATTTTTTAAGATCATGTAAAATAAATAAAAATACAGATGACTTCATGTTTTTGCTGTTTAAAAATTGTTCTGTAATATGATCACTAGATAGCAATTGATTAAAAAAGTTTTAAATGCAACCCCTGATGTGTAGGCCAGCTTCACCTGTGGAACCCTGATGAGCCAGTTACACCTCATAGCCTCTCGGCACCCTTTGATGATCTGCAGCAGAGACTTCAGAATGCATGCCAGCAGCTGGCAATTCCACTGCATGGCACGGCAACGTTACAAGAGTTGCACACACTCTGCCAGCACCTTGGCTTGGAGGTACATGCACACCTATAAAAAAATAAATATATGTTTATGATTATTTTCTTTCTGACCCCACGTGCATATGTATGTTTTTCAGATAAGGGTGGATACGCTCCAGTCGGTTTATGAGATGCATGAAATGAGTGTGCAAGAGTTTGTTTCTTACGTTCAAAACAACAATAAACCACCTACTCCATCTGCCTCCACTCCATACAGACAACTCAAAAGACTCCACTCTATACAGGTAACTCTTCTCTCCTCCACATCTGCATGTTACAGTGTTTTTCTTTTATAACGATAGCTAGCCAACTCACAGCGTAGCATATGCCGTATAATTGAGCTCTTCCTTAGTGTAACGCTGCCTCACCACCATCAAAAACTCCGGAAGTATTCATTAAGCAGACTGTATAACTGTATAATCTGTCGTGTGTCCCATTGTTTCGTTTTCCTAGTTTTTTATTTATCTGGATTGTCAATTTGACACAGTGCCTTAAATTTGTTTTTCCCCCAGGTGTTTTTCTTAGAGCTCAATAAATAATTCTCTCATTTCGAAAATTTTTCTCTTTAGCCGTTTGACGAGATGGGCCGCAGGGTGTCGTCTGCCATGAGCAGTACAATCGGACTCCAACTGTTCTCTGATTTAGACGATGGAACTGGGCACACGGCTGTGGAGCTCCTACTGGATGCCTGGCTGGCGGATGGAATCAACAATTGCACTGATATCCTGCAGGTCTCTCCACACACTGACACACACACAGTGATGTGACCTGGCTGACCTGAGTACATTGGAACCTCTTAGTCATTGGCAAATTGTCTGAAGATGAGTGAAATCCAAACTCAATGAAATGTAAGGTGGCTATTTCCATTTAAATCAGTGTAAGTCCAATTAGTTTGGTCTAAAGCGGTGGTTCTTTATGTGGGGTACGCAGAGTAGCTCGAGATGATATGCCAGTTAATGATGTGGTTATACAAAACATTATTTTTCCTGATGCCTTTTGAGCTGTGTTCTGTAATTTGGCCACTAGGTGACCGTGCTTGTTAGGAAAATTGAAAAGATAACTGTTGCCTTTTTAGTGACTTCTGTTAAAAAAGCAACTAGCGACAAATCTAGCAACTTTTTCTGGTGTTCTTAAATAGCTTTCAAGACTCTTAGCAAACATGCACATACAACTTTTATTTACAAAGAGGCTTTTATTATATTTAGTGTAAAAAGAAAATGAATCCTCGCATTTAACAATTTATGTATATTAGGTTTGAAACTTCAGTAAACATAAAAACATTGAACTTCAGTAAACATAAAGACATTGAAAAAAAGAAAAAGAATCTTAAGGAGCTCTGCCAAGATGTCTATTTTAAGGTCACAAGCCTGAATAAAGAAACAGAATAGCACTTCCACTCTGACATTCCATAACATCTTAGTTATAAATTTAACAACACAGTACGTGATTTATGTCAAAATTATTTAAAAAAAATTACGTAGAATGATTAATATGTGGTTCTAGACAAAGCATTGAAGTGATTTCAAGGGCAAATAAAAGTAATAAACAAGGTTATTTGTAGATTTTTACATTATACATTTAGCACTTTTTTTCTCTCCCATATATATATATATGCCTTCTTTAACCTCAAATGGGTTGACTTAAAGAATTAGTTTTACTTTTACCTAGCAAAGGAAACACTTAATGAGGACAATGAGATTTTTGCACGTTACATGAACATGGCAGTTAAATCCAAAGCAACTGGGAAGAACGAAGAAATAATTTTAGCGGAGAAAATCGATGAGCACCGAATCTGTTGATCTCCAAAGTCAATGAAAACCGAGGCTCCACTGTAAGTTCTATTTGTTTCGGATTTAACGGAACGTGTCCACACAGGCTCTGGACTTCGGTCTGGATGGCAAGCTGAATCTGAGTGAGCTGACTGCAGCGCTAGAGAATGAGTTGATGACCACAAAGAATTCCATCCACCAGGCAGCACTGATGAGCTTTAAGGCTGAGATCAGATATTTGCTGTAAGTTGGATTTATTACACGTTTTATCACCTTTTATTGCACACCTTCAAAAAAATACCATGAAAAGCCTTTAATAACTTTCTCATGCTCATCGCATATTTTCCCATTCATTCATTTTGTAATCTGTGGTTAAGTGAGGGAGGTGCTGGAACCTATCCCAGTGATTATTTGATTCAAGGCAGGGAAACACCCTGGACAAGTTTGTAGTTGCAGATCAGACACATATTTACACTTAGTGTTCCCAGTTAACTTTATTCACATGACTTGAAACACAGCAAAACCTTTAGAAGATAATCCATAGTGAAATGGGGAGAACATACCAACTTTTTCGCTTCAGTTTTTCTGATTCTTTTAGAGCAGTTTTGTTTTCCAGTTAAACTATATTATGGTTTATTATAAATATTGTAGATTGCCATTTTGACAGTCCATAAATCTTCTATTTGTATAATTTATAATTCAAATACATTTTTCAACCAGCTGATTTGTTTTTTGTGTAGCAGCGTGCAGAGTCTCTGGCTCACACCATTGTCATTCTAAATAAGTGTTTGGGGTGTTTATTTTTCTTTAAATATTTTGTACATAGTGAACGTCTGGATCAGGAGCTCAGAGAGAAGGAAAAGATCCGTACTGATCTTGAAAAGTTAGAGAAGCTTAAATCCCAGCTGGCCTCAGAGGTGGATGAACATCACATTGCTATTGAGCGCATTAACGATCTTAACCTCAGGTAAACTGACCGTCCAGTTAATTATTGTGCTGGGATTTTCAGTGTATCTAAATATCCAATCACTCTTCTTACTCAGCAGTCTGTCCTGGTTGTCTTATGTTAATTCACAGGAAGTTAGAGGAGGACTATAAGGAGCGTATGGTTGCGATGCGTCTGGAGCTAGGCAAGGAGATGGAATTTGTGCAGCAACAGGCAAATGAGCAGCGAGAACAACTGGAACGAGAAATCAATAAGATTAGAGAAGATGAAACTTTTCTCAGGGAAAATCTGACTTTAAAAATCAAGGTAACCAACAGGTGTCTCTTTCACTCCTGCTCTCTCGCATACTCACTGTGTACAGCTTACTTTTTTGGTCTGATCAATATTTGTAGTTAATTAGGTCAAAATAGTGATATTAATTTACTTTTGGTTATACATTTGGTTTGTAATTTTCAGGAAAATAGTCGTTTAGAAGCAGAGTTGCTAGACAGCACGGAGCGGCTGGTGGAAGCAGAAGCCCAGCTAAACAAACTGCAGAAGAACTTGGATAATGTTCTCAAAGAAAAGGTACACACTTTGATTTTGTGTTTGCATGTGTTTGTACACGTGCATGGCATTGTGTATGTATGCATGTTACATATACATTACATTAGGTGTGTGTTTTGTAAAAACTACAAGTGCTGGTCATAAAATTTGACAATTATGAAAGTTTAATAATTCTTTAATAATTCCATTTAAAAAAATAAAAATTCATTCGTTCATTATCCTTTGCTTAATCCTTTACAAGGTTCCCATCCAAAGGATAACGTTTTGGGCGCTGGGCAAATACACACAATATATCGCTGGGTACACACTCACATACACACACAGACTAAATGGGGCAATTTAAAGCAGTCGATTTTTCCTTTAATCCATGTTTTTAGACTGTGGGAGGAACCGGGAGAAATCCTAAGCATGCCCTGGGAGAACATGGAAACCTCCCAGATTGGGATTTCAACAACCGGGAATCCCTGGCGCTGTGAGGCCAACGTGGTAGCCACTGTGCCACCCAAACTTCTATATTTACATTTAATTATTTAGCAGACGCTTTTATCCAAAGCGACTTACAAATATCCCACCTTGGTTTTGAAACCAGAACACAGGGTTGATGCAGCACCCTGGAGCAATGAGGGTTAAGGGTCTTGATCAAGGACCCACATTTGTGACATCAGTGGAGCTGGGATTTAAACCCACAACCTTCTGATTGATAGTATAACCACTGAGCTACCACTTACACACATGATTATATATACACACAATATATATCAGGACTCCTTTGGCCTGGATTGCTGCAGCAATGCGGCATGGCATGGAGTCATTATTTGTGGCTGATTTGGGGATTTTTGTTAGTTGTCATTTATAATCAGCAAAGTTAAAACAAATAAACATTTAAAATATATTAATTTGTGTGTAATAAATATAATGTACTAGTTTTACTTTTTCAATGGGATTACTGGAATAAATAATCTTTTTTATGATATTCAAATTTTATGACCAGCGTCTGTGTATTTCCACTATATTAGATTACACACCCACACTGTATGATTATTTCTGTAAAGAATGTATTTGTAGGTTGGTATTGGATTTACTTATCTATATGTGATTACAGTTTGGGGATTTGGATCCGAATAGTGCTGAGTTCTACCAACAGGAGGAGCGTTTGAGGCAAATGCGCAAAAGCTACGAGGAGCAGTGTCTGGTTAGACACATTTATTTTTTATATTAAGGATAATAATCCAGTGAAATTTATCAAACATGAAATTTAGGTCAGAATATAGAATACATTTTTATTGTCGTTAGTAAATATGAGCTGATTGAAAATGATACATCAGTAGTTGTCCTCTCATTTGCAAATCGCTTTGGGTTACACCGTCAGCTAAATGTAAATATGTAGCTGTACTTATATGGCCAATAACGCTACTGCCTGGAAATTTTAGTATTGAATACTATACTATACTTTTTGATGTTACCAAGAGTTGTGTACAACACCGGGATCGTTTGCCGTTTTTTTTTTTTTTTTTAATCTCCCCTTCTTTAATGATTTAGGAGCTACAGGATCGTATCGATGAGTTGCAGGCTCAATTGGAGGAGTTTCGAGTTTTAAATCGTGCCCCTCAGGTGTCCCACATGCCTTCGTTGGCTGATGAGCTGGACAGTAAAAGTCCAGGCATGGAGTCAGACCCAGGTATCTTTCTTTCACTGTTGGGTTGAAGATTTTAGTAGTTTTTTTTAAAACTTATTTTTAACTGTTTGTTTGCGTTGTGTTAAGGTCTAGGTTCTGAAGAAGGGCAGCTTTTTAACATGAGTCTGGAGGCTGAGATGATGCTGGAGCAGCTAAAGGAACATCACGTCAAAGAGATTAAGAACGTCCGAGAACAGCTAGACTCTACGGTTAGATGTTCACAGAATGCATACAGTACAGTCAATGGGTGGAATTCTGTTAGCTACAAGACTTGGAAATGTTCGTGGTTTTACAGCAAATCATATTACAGATCAGTTTGTCAGATTATTCCACCAGCTTTCATTTATTTATTTTTTTGTGTTTTTAATTTTTACATGATTAGGATTTTTGATGCAACTGTTGCGCATATACTAACAAAATATAAAAAGGAATGACCGTTTTTCAATACCAGCCTCGGAGGTGGATGTTTTTAGACGTTGGTATTGAAAATGATTGATTAATTGGCCTTTGATGGTCCCACAAAGGGGAAATTCGGGTGAAGAAAATACAGAACATGGAATACATTGAATAAAGTGAGTTTGCTGGAGCTGGTTGAACACTTGTTGCTTTGCAGAGGTTTTGAATGAGAGCCATTCATCCACTCTAACCAAAACACATTTAGCAACTGTGCTAATAGACTTCAAAAATGTATTGGTTACATCATAGTACCGACCTTTTGAGAAATGTTTGGTATGTTTTAATACTCTCCTGTTATCAATACAACAACTTCAACTGGCAACAATATTGCATTCGGGATGGATTAAATGTTGTTAGGTTGTTGGAACAATACCTTGGTGAATGCATGTTGTAATTGATCCCAAAGATGCACCAATCAAATATTAAGTAACCCTGTTACTTCTGTTTGATTAGAGAAATGCAGAACTGATTCACCACTGACTTTTTTATTTTATTTTATAGTTTTCCTGCAGGATAATTAATAAAGGCATTGATTTTCGGACAGTTTATGTAAAATAGGGCAGATTTAGTTAATGTATTTGAATTGTTTCATAGTTTTTGACATATTGCTCCTGTGGTTATGTTTTAATCACTGCTGATTCTCCGACAGGTAAATGAGTGCCAGCATAAACTGATGGATCAAACGATCAAACACGAGGAGGAGAAGAGCAGACTTTTATTACATCATCAACAGGAGGTAGAGGCTATAAACAACGAAGCAAATTCAGCACTGGCACAAGTTCAGAACATGCGTGACCAACTGGAACAGGAGAGAAACTCCATGAGTACTCAGCATGGTGTGGAGCTTGATGAGCTACATGCTTTTTACAAGCCGCAAATTAATTCCCTAAAGCAGGAGGTGCAGGACTCCAAGACTTATTGCTCGCAACTTGAGGAGCAGCAGATTGTTCTTGCAGAGTGTGTGAGAGCGGTGGAGGAAAGCAAACTAAGGGAAATTAAAGAGCTTCGTGAGACTCATGCCGAGGAGCTCAGCATAATGGAGCAACACTACAAGGAGGACCTAGACCTCAGTCTGCAGAGGGAAAGAGAAAGTGTGCTGGGGGAGGTTGATGAAAGGCTCTTGAAGGAGTTGGGGAGGGAAAGGCAGCGTCTTGAGGAGACCTACGAGGAGATGTTGAGAGTTCAGCTTGTGGAGCTGCAGCAGAAAGACGCTCAGGAGGCAGCTCTGTTGGAGAGGAGACTTCGGGAGGAATGGGAGGAGGAGAAACGGGAGCTGGAAAAAAGCAATAAGAAATCTTTTCAGGATGCTTTAGAGGTGGAGCTAGCACGTGTGCAGGTGGCGCTTGAGCGAAGGTTCCAAGCGCAGTGGGATGAACAGCGTGAGCTTTTAGAAGAGAAACACCGTTCTGAGCTCCAACGGTTACAGGATGAGCAAAAGAGACTGCAAGCACAGGAGGAGGAACAGAGGTTGAGGAAGCTGCAGGAATGGGAACAGGAACGAGTACTGCTGCAGGAGCAGCATGAGCAGGCAATGCAGGTCAGGTTGGAGGAACAGAGGATTGAGCGAGAAGAGCAGGAGAGAATGTGGCAACAAGTTCTAGAGGAAAAGCAAGTGCAGATGGAGAAGGCGCACCGAGTGGCCATGCTGGAGTTTAGCAAGAAACATGGTGAAGAGAGGGAGAAGCTTAGCTGTATGCTTGAGAAACTACGAACGGACATTACAGAGGAAAGGTAAGTCTTTAACTCTGCCATAACACTCTTGTTCTCTTTCATATTTTATATGGGCATCTGTTGTAATAATTGACTTTTTTTGAGTCATGTTAATTTATCATTGAGTTAGCTTGTTGTTGTTCTGGCGTTGGTTTGCACCAGCATGCTATTGTTGCTTGTCTTATATTCACTTCTGTTCGTTCTTCTTCGTTTTTTTAAGACACAATCTCCAAACTTTATCGAATCATGACTTTTAGGCCTTCATGTTTTTTTTTTTTTTGTAAGAGATTGTATGGAACAGATTGGATCAGTGAACTGTCAAACCAGAATGTCCCAAAAGTATTCAGAACAGCTCATGGGTGGAACAAAACTATTCGATTTGGCCTAAAAGTTTTTTTGATGGGGCCAAAAACTATTCCATGTGACCCACTAGGGGCCAAAAGGATTCAGTGTGGCTCAAAAATAGTTGATGCGGCCCAGAAGGTATGCAATATGTGATACGGCCCTAATGGAGTGCAATGCAGCCAACAAGTTGGCCCTAGAGTATTCGATGAGGCTCGTAGCAACGGCCCCAAAATATCTGGGTACCGAGGGGGGGGCCGTTGCTACGAGCCTCATCGAATACCTTCACTCATACAAGTTGTTAATGCTTTTTGAATGTCTGAGCAATAGACATTACATTCTTTCTCTCACAAGATCCTGTTGGTAAACTTCAGGATGCAGTTTATAGCAATGCAAATGCAGCAGGAACATAAAACCAATACAAGCATCACCACACACACGCTATACTACATGCCACACCCTGCACACATTAACTTTTTATCTCTACTTGCTTAGATTATTTATCATTCCAATATAAAAATGATTCAAGTACAGCTGTCAAAAACACAGTAGAGGAAATGGTAAAGGGACAAAAAGCTAACAGTTGTTTAGATGCTAAATAACAATGAAATAATTAAATGCACAGGAAGGAGCTGGAAATGCACTTCGCTCAGCGACTCAAAGAAGTGGAAGCTCGATTTTCTAGCGATCAAGAAGATATGTTGAACCGTTTTCAACAAGATGTATACAACCTAGAACATCACTACCAAAGTAAGCTGGCTGCTTTCACCCAGAGCCATGCTGCAGAGCGGACGCACTGGGAGAAGGAAATTCAAGCTTTTAACCATGAGGCAGAGCATCAGCGGAAACTTCTGCAGGAGGCTTTGCAGCTGGAGATGGAGAGTGCAATTGAGGAACATACAGAAGTAAGAAAAAAAATTGAACAAACCCATGCAATTAACATGGAAACTTTGAGGGAGAAGAACCAACAACTAGAAAACCAAATGCAGAATTTTGTAAGCTCTGCCCAAAGCAAAGAGCTCTGCCATAAACTTAATCAACTACATCGCAGATTACAGGAGAATATGGGGACTAAAGACTTGCGGCTCTCCCAGGCAGAACAGAAAGCCGCTGAACTCGAACAGTTACTTAGGCAAACGATGGAGAACTTTGCTCAAGAAAGAGCTGAACTTCAAAACCATCTAGCACAGCTGACGCTTCAGCATTTGCAGACAAAATCAATAGCTGAAAAAAAGCATCAAGAGCAGATTGAGCTGCTCTCAGAGCAAGAAAAATTTACAAGGAAGGTAGAAGATGTGGAGGGACACCTACAGCTGGCCTTGGACGACTTCCACAGAGAGCGCATGGAGCTGCAGAGTACTGTAGCTAAGCTTGAAGACAAGCTAAAAAAGAGTCTTGCCATAATGATATTAGAGGTTGAGCAGAGCGAAAGACTGGAAACTGCGGGAGATCGGCTGGCGTTTCAGATTCATCATATGGAGTCAGATTATCCAATAAGCACCTTTCAAATGGGTCAAGAGCCTTTAGAGCCTTTAACAGATGCTTGTGTTATGGCTGAAGAATTAACAGCAGTAGATAAGGAACTCATAAGTGGGTCTATGCCATACCCTGTTCGTACACCACCTGATGTGGCGAATGCAAATGCTGGAAGTTCTGAGATCTTTAAAGAATTTCCATCTGAAGTTCCGAACTGCATGGGAGTTGATGAGAAAAATGGCAAAGAGAACATACAGACTTGCTTTCCAGACTCTTACATCTTTCAGAATAAAGAACTAGATAACTATGACTATGAAGAAGCAAAGGAAACAAGTCTGCCCTGTGATGGTGCAGAAATTGATTACAGTAATGAAATTGAACTCTGTACAGACCAGGATTTTGAGGTTATGAGTAATTCTGCAAGTCATTTTAATTCCAGGATTAAATTTAAAAGTGCATCCATTGATGTAACTGAGGACATGAGAGAATTTGCATCTGCAGAAATGGTTTTAAAGCCCCTAGATCTCCGAATAAATCTCGCACAGCCCTTTGACTCTATGGCAGTTATGAGTACAGTGGGAAATATGGCACCGGATCACAATGCATGGAACAACACAAGCACTTCATTCAAATATAGGGTGGAGGACGTTGATGAAGATTTTTTGTGCTTGGCCCAACTTCCAGTCCCCTACAGCAGTGATTGTTTAATTTCCAAGTTTGTTGAAGGTAGTCTAGAAAGTATTAAAACAACCAACATGACCGCTGCCATCACATTCTCACATGGACACACACTGAACAATGCAGAGCCATTGTTGGAATTTGCAGAATGTCTTGGCGAGAGTCAGAGCCTTGATGGTATTGATAAAATACAGACTATAATGACTTCAAAGGCAGAAGGAACTGGTAATAAGTTTTTAGATTCCTGGAATGTCGAACCTTCACAGCCTAAAACATCGCACCATGTAGATTTAGTTCAAGGTTCAGAAGTATGTGATTGTGCAGAGCTTAAAAATGAAACTCATGCCAATTATGAGAACATTAACGGCAGTTCTCAAGTGGATATTATTCCCCTGAAGAAGGAATCTATGCGAGTAAAAGAGGCAGGGGAGTCTTACGTGGTGGATGTATGTGACGAACAAAACAGGGGCATGAACTTAAAATACCGAAGCAAAGATTTGGAGCAGCTTCAAAAGAGGCACCAAAGAGCCATGGCTCAAAATTTTGAGTCATACACAAACAAGCTCATCATTAACCAGGATGCTCTGAAAGGGCACAATGATATAAGCCATGTTGCTACAAAGCAGGTGTTTAAATCCCTGGAGTTTAGTTCTCTTCAGGCTTGCTATGAAGAAAGCATTTGTGAGAACGTTCAGCAAAATGGGAAGCTGGAAGACCGTATTGAGAATTTAGCAAGCACGTTATGGGTTCTACAGGATTTTAAGGAGCAACAGCCATTCCTGCTAGAGCAGGTTCTTCAGATGAGTGAAAAAAATCCAGAGCTTAGAAGCATAGTACCTGATCTGGGGAAGTGTGATGAGATCCTTGTGAATGTGCAGCTGGATGTTGAACATTCCGAGTCATTAAATGACCCTATACATGAATATACCTTTCACTTCAAAGACAAGATATCCAGGCTGGAAAACTGCTTGGAATTCCAGGAAAAGAATTCCAGTGTGGGTTTAGAGCTCTCTCAACTGCAAGAGAAGACTTCTAGGATCCAGATGAGGATACAAGAACATAGGTACCCAAATGTAGTCTAGCTGGTTACTGGTTAACTAGCAGAGAAGCCCTGCCTCTCCCTCAACCTCTCATTTTAGTTGCTTTGATATTCTGGAAGTTCTAGTTCCCTTGCCTGTGCCGTGCCCTTGTTCCACAGCAGATGTAGTTTGCATCACTCTAACCATGCTGTGTAATATGATGAAATCAGGCCAAGTGTGCTGTGTATTGAATACTTTCAAGTTACAGGTTATACAGGTGTCATACCACTGGGTTTTGAAATTTGATCAATTCTAACTTGAGTTTCACAACCGAATATAATATGTTGGATGTGACCTCATTAATGTTGGAATAAAGAAACAATCTGCCAGCAGAGGACCTAGTATGAGGTTTAACTTTTTACATGTCATGTCAAGGGTGGCACGGTGGCTTAGTGGTTAGCACATTCGCCTCTCGGTGCTGGGGGTTCCCAGTTTGAGTCCCAATCTGGGTGGAGTTTGCATGCTCCCCCCGTGTCTGCGTGGCTTTCCTCCGGGTTCTCCAGTTTCCTCCCACATTCCAAAAACATGAAGGTAAATTAAATGCTCTAAATTGCACTTTATAGTGTGGGTGTGTACTCAGCGATTGAATTGGCGCCCTGTCCTGGGTGGATAAGGGTGTATATACCCCTGGCCAATAAACTACTGGTAAAACCTTCAACCTTGTAAAATGTAATCCTATAGTTTAGTTGGAGTGCACATTGTTCGTGTTAAAGGCCGACATACGCAGACTTTTTGCATTTAGTAATCTTTACAATAAATCTGATAACATTTTTTTTTTGTATTCAAACTAATTACAAACCCTGATATACTAGTGCTATTACCATTTGTTGTAGTAATTCTATAAGGCTATGTAAGTTTAAATATATTTAATACAAATTGATACAATGCAATAAAACAGCAGCAAAAAATCCTTTGTCTATTTCTTCTATTGTTGCTTCAAAACTGCTTATTAGACTTAATATTATTAGATTTGGAGTTAAAAGTATTTGTCTGGCGTGGTTGTATAATCCTGTTCTGTGATCGTTTTATTAAAGGAGTGAAGCTGGACGTCTTGCTGAGGAAAATTGCATTTTGAGGCAGAAAATTTCAGAGTTAAGAGAAGAGGACCTGAGGGAAAACCAAGAGCTGCTGTAAGGAAGCTTGACTTTATTCACACAGTGAAAAATCATATTTTTAGGTCCTTTTGATTTACCACATTAAATCCGTTTAGACTCAAAGTGGAGCAGTTTCAGAAAGAAAGGGATGCTGCTCAAAAGGTGGCAGAGGATTTAAAACATCAGGTGAGTGTACTGAAAGGTGAGCTGATAAATTGATAGTAGTATAGATAGATCTTTTATTTATCCTGGGGAAATTCATGTATACTTGGGTTCTTGTAGTTTTAAAAGCAATTATCCAGTTATTTTATGATTCATGTTTATAGCATTACACCTTATAGGGCCGCTCTTTTATCCACATGCACACGTTTAAATATTTTGTTTCCACACTGCTTTTCTTCCTGTTTAGGTCACAGAATGTAAACAGCTGGAGGAGGACAGTAGAATTCAATCACTGCAGAATGCAGAACTTGGGCTCGGTGACCAGTCGCAACACCGATTCAAAGGAGTGATTTCCACTCAAACCAAAAGCAGTGACTCATTTAATGAGAGGAGTGAGGTACGGTGTTGTGCAATGGAAACAGGTTTTATTTGGATAGGAGAGGGGAGAACATATCAGGAAATGGTCGGAACAGCACAGGGTCCAAATCCATTACTGGGCACACACTCACACTGGCACACTCCCAATATGTCGTGGCAATTGAAATGGAAGCAATATAGTGCAGCCTATTCATCTTAAATCCTTGTTTTGGGACTGTGGGAGGAAAACCCACACTGGGATTCGAACCTGGATGTGCAAACCACTGTGCCTCCCCAAAACAATATGCAAAAATATATAAAGGAGCTCCTCTCTCTCTATTGGCTTCCGGTAGCCGTCCATATTCAGTACAAGGCACTAATTTTGGTCTACAGGAAAATCTCTGGATCTGTTTCCTCTTGTACTAGGTTTTTAAAATATACAAATTCTCACTCTATAATTGTTCATCACTGATAAATGGTGTGCATGATTTGCATAACTGTTATGCTGAATCATTCATCATCTTTTAAAAAATCATTAGGGAAAGTCTAGGCATTGAAGCCAGACTGGTTACTGATCAGGTTTAGTTATACAACAGTACTGCCATGTGTTTTCTCATTTGTATTGTGAATGTTTGACACATTACACGCTCTTCCTTTAGCATTTTACGTGTGTGAGAACTCGCTTCAGGTCATGTGGACTGCAGAGTTTAGGAGTGAATGAAGGTTGTTGAGTTTTAAATATTTAAAAGTTAGGTGAATTCAAAGATGTTTCATTCAAAGATCTTCAGGATGTTTCAAAGCCCCTGTGCTGCATGTTAGGGTCTTGCAACACCCTGTTACATTTTGTGATGTACCTAATTTATATCTTTTCTTTTCTCTAGGACATGCTGCAGTTGGGAAATGAGGAAGTTTTCTCTATGTCTGTAAGCCAAAGTGAAAAGCTGGATGCCGAGAAGCGTCTTTTAAGAGCAGAACTTAACCGCTGTGCGGAAAAGGTATACACACATTACATAAAACAATAATATAGAAGTTTTTTTTATTTGCCCCATGAGTCTAGAACTGCCTTCTAAATAAACACTGTATTTGCATAGTTTTATTACTCAGACAGTGGTAATTTGCATCAGGAAAATGTGTAAAAGAGAAACCTGATGAGCTTTTTTTCCACTGTTTTTGGAGTAATGCTCAGCCCAAAAGCTTACAGCTAAATAAAAGCTGATAAACTTTAACATACTATGGCAACTCTTGATATATTGAACATGAAAAACCTAACTGGTTTGAACTTTTTGGCCTAAAAACAGCCAAACTTTTTTTTTTTTTTTGCTTATTTTAATTTATTTGTGTATATTTTTGCGCCTGTGTACAGATGGTTCAGCTTCGTTCGGCAGAAACTCAGCTTGCTCAACTCTTGCAGGAGAGACGAACAACAGACAAACACTATCAGGCTTTATGTTCGCAATTAATCAAGACCCAAGAGAAGGTTTGTTATGAGTGAAGAGATCCATTTCAGCATTTCTTACCTCAAGAGTCCGGTTCTATCTTGATAATTGTCCTGTTATTTTTTCCTCAGGTACAAACACTGGATTTGAAACTACAGGGCCTCACACAGCAGAACTCTCGTCTCAAATCTGACCTGCGCATCATGAGGCATGAGCGCGATTCTCTCAAACAGGAAGTGGTTTCACTCCATAATGCTACTGAAAAGGTGCTTCGGCTGATCTATCACACTGTAAAACATGTAAACTTTGTTAGTGATCTAATTTGAGCTGTTTGGTAAGCAATTGTGATGCTTCAGGAGTTAAAGCAATAAGTCATGAGGGAGAGGACTTGCGTTATTGTGAATAAATCACAAGAGGTGGTGTTCGGCCCGAAGCAGAGTAAGTTACACCTCTTTTATGTGATTTATTCACCATAATGCACAACCGGGTGTCTTATTGCTTTTCAAGGTGAATTTGTCATATACATCCCATATGGTAAATTAAATGGAAATTAAAATGTAGCTTAAAGACCCAGTTTTATCGTAAAAGCTGAAAAAAAAAACATTTAAACATTAGATATTGGATAAAACTGAGACACACTATAATAAAACAATGTTTGATTCATGGTTTTTGAAAGCTAATTAAAAAAATAGAAAATCGTTAATAAACTGGTCTTCCACACCATAATCTATTGTGATTTAACGCTGATCGCTGAGTAACAGGTTTTAATTTTTTTCTAACAATTACTGGTGCCTACTGGCCAAAATACAGAGTTTATACAAAACATTGGAATAAAATGTACATCACACATTGATAAAAATTTAAAGCTGTCAGAGGTGTGCATTATCATCAATAATGTTTACGACTGGACAAATGGCTTAACCAGTCAGATTTAAAAACTGGAATTACCTTTTTTATAATAAACTTAATGACCCCTATCTTGCATCCTGCATTATTTAAATAACACAGCCTGTAAGTAGTCTACCTAGTAGAACCTTTTGGACCAGTGCATTGCGTAGGCACACCGCTGAAATAGCAATCCACCAACGTCAGAGTGCACGTAGCTCCTAAAGGGAATGACAAATGACATGGTGATTGGGTTATTAAGAAACAATACATTCCTTTTGTGCTTTTCACACCACACTAAACAAATATTTTTTATTATGATTGCAGAAACACTTACATGCCCTAAATCAAGCACTGTGGTTTTATAGCTCGCTAAAGAAAATAGGGCCCTTGAGGGTTTGTATATTGGAAGAAAACAAATGTAATTTTTAGAGGACTAAATATTATTTGATTTACACCGATGCATCAAATCACTGGCTGTATAATTGATAGCTTTACCAGAGTATCGATTACATAAGTTTATAATGTACATTTTTGTTTCGTTTATTTTTAACTTCCGCTCTGATGTACACTTGATACCTACTACAAAGCTACGGGTGGCGCTACCTCATTATTAAATGTTGTGTCCTGTATCGAAAAGGAATTTTTTCTTGTTATTTATTTGAAATTTAATAGATAGTATTCGCAGGGATCGTAAATAATCAAATCGTTGGCTGGAATTGATATCGGATTGAATAGTCATGAAGGTGCCCGTAATAAATCATTGGCTGGAATTGATATCGGATCGAATAGCCATGAAGGTGCCCAATTTACACCCCTAGTAATTTCCCTGCTAATTTGTAACAAACCTTTGAGTTTTTAAAGTTAAATCTTTATCTTAATTTGTATTCTGTCTTCGCGTTAATTTTCATGGCAATAAATAATAAAACCTACGTTAATATACTGAGAACATTCATTCTGTCATTGTCCTTAGTGTTGTTTAATGGATTTGTCTTTATCTGGTATTTCTGGTGTTTTCCAGCATGGAAAGCGTGTATGGAAGGAGCTCTCTGGTCTAAAGGAGGCAGAACTATCTTTGTTACGGGAAGAAAATCAACGGCTGCAGCGCGAGATCAGTGATGCAAAGACGGAACTGAGTGCTGCAAAAGAAAAGGTCTTAAAATCCTCCAGCTCTGTAAACTGTCATTTAACCAGAACTCCATAATGGAAACAAGATTTGATGTAGATCTCTTTCTTTTTTTTTTTTCTTTTTTTATATGAATCTTAGAGTCGCCAGCTGGAGGCACTAGTGCTGAGTGTGAAGCAGCAAAAACTGCAGAACCAGGCGGGTCTGGCTAAAGCTGCAGAGCAGGAGAGGGCCGCTCTTAAACGAGAAATCGAGGTTCTGCAAACACAGTTACATAAGGTATCGACAACATGAGGAAATGCACTCACTGTCTTGTCATTTAATCCCAAAAACCTCTATATCTTTCTTTTCTTGACCAAGATTTGTACACACTAAATCTCAGCTCATCTTTCACTTAATCCTATATTAGGGACGCAGGGGTATTTCTCATCCCATCCAGGGGCAAATGTTTTGGGTGCTGGACACCCAGAAGAGGGTCCCACAATATGAGGCAATTAAGATTTAAAGCAGCAAATTTACCTTGAATGCATTGTGAGGGGAAAACTTAAATGGACACAGAATAAACATGGAATTCCACCCAGACTGGGATTTAAACCTGGATGCCCAGTGCTGAGAGGCCAACAGTGTCACCACTAAGCCACCATCCCACCAGTATCTACAAATTGTATTAAAAATATATTAAAGGCTTTTTTTTTTAAAAAAATACTGGTTATCAGCATGTGACTCCTAATTGGCATTATACAGTCTCATAAATAATTATTGGTATTTTCTGTAAAGATGCGTACATGGGAATTATGAT
The DNA here is from genome assembly GCA_025769995.1 of Xyliphius kryptos. NCBI lineage: Eukaryota > Metazoa > Chordata > Actinopteri > Siluriformes > Aspredinidae > Xyliphius > Xyliphius kryptos. The sequence continues at coordinate 17,850 of JAOUQT010068118.1, forward strand.
AAATTGGCCACTACCTAATTAAAAGAAAATGTCTTTTTTGTGTTTTAATGCAATAATCAGTACTGCTATAATACCGTGTTTTCCTGTAAATAAGACCTAAATTGCTAAATAAGGCCTCCCCCCCCTAAGCAAAAATAAATGTAAGGCACTGTCTTACTTTGCATTCAATATTATGTGCTGCCATTTCTCCCAGAGTTGTTTATAATTGTATAATTAAATGTGATTTATATAAAATCTATTACTGTGTTTGCAGTTGTATGATAGCAGTGACGAGCGGAAAGAAATCGAGAGTCTTCAGGAGAAAAATGAAAGCTTGAGAAACAAGCAGACCATTATGGAGGCCCAGCTGATGGAGGTCATTGCATTTTCATGTACCTTAAGCAGTGGATGGGTTTTGAAGTACCAGTGATTTTCGGTTCTATTCAAGCAAATCTATATTGAGTGGTGCACGTCAAACAACATAATTGTAGTATTTAAGTCATTTTACTGACCATTATTTCAGATTTCACTACATACACCATTCAATCAACAGTCTATGTAGCAACCTTCTGTTGTATCAGGGTTCCAAATGATCCATTATCTTTGTCCATCCATTATCTGCCGCTTATTCCTCTACTAGAGTCGCGGTGCGGTTCCCCATGCCCATCCAGGGGAGAACATCTCACTCACACGTCCACTCACACACTATATGGGGTAATTTAGAGCATTCAATTTACCTGGAATCCATGGTTTTGGCCTGTGGGAGGAAACCGGAGAACTCCGGAGAACTCGGGAGAAAACCCACGTAGACACGGGGAGGACATGGAAACCCCACATTATTTTTAAGGCAAGTTTATTACACTTACACTTAGTTATTTAGCAGACGCTTTTATCCAAAGCGACTTACAAGTATCCCAACTTGGTTGGGATCAGAACACAGGGCTGATACAGGACCCTGGAGCAATTAGGGTTAAGGGTCTTGCTCAAGGACCCACATTGGTAACTTCAGTGGACCTGAGATTTGAACCCACAACTTTTAGATTGCTAGTCCAACACCCTAACCACTGAGCTACATCTCCCTGTATACTGCGCCCGGGCAGCAAATGAGGTTAGGTAGGGGGTGGCACGATGGCGGAGTGAGTTTCCATGTTCCTTGTTCTCCCCGTGTCCATGTGGGTTTTTCTAGGTTCTTCCGTTCACTCCCACGGTCCAAAAACATGGATTCAATATGAAGTGGCTGCTCTAAATTTACCCTATATAGTGTGTGTGTGAGTGAGTGTGTGAATAGGCGCCCTGTCCTGCGCCCTATACGTTCTCCCCTGGATGGGCATGGCGACACAACTCCCCCGTGACTCCGGTAGAGGATTAAGTGGAGGATAATAAGATGAGATTAGATTACTCAGTACAAATGCAGCATTTGAACTGATAAGATTGAATTCTGTGGTTCTGTGTTGGCTGTTAAGCACAAGCATTCACACCCCCTTCGCCCTGTAGCGCCACCCCCCCAATTCATGTCATTAGCATATTACGCAGCTGCATCTTATGCACAGGCACATGCCGAAATATGGCAGGCGTGCGAAACACAGGTGTTTACAGTACGCTCCCACAAGGCGAGATGCCGCGTTCAATTTGCCCTCATAAAAACACGTTAACGAATTCCGGTCGTCTAATTTGCCCAGCCTCCCCGCTGATAGACGTGCCCCGCTTGTTTTGACAGTTGCAACGGCCCTTGTTAATGCTTGAGCGAGTGCGCGGGTCACAGTTCATGGTGCGGCGGCTTTGGCAGGAGGAGCCGGCGACAGCTGCGGGGCTGAAAGACGAGCTCGGGTCCTACAAAGCGCGCCGAGTCACAATCTGCCGTCCTCAGGTCCCGGCCCTTCCCGCCAAACTGGATTTACCAGCAAACTGGGTGGCGACGTGCCGAAACAACGCCCACACGCTGCCTTTCAGACCTGCCCTCTACCACCGAATATCCACACTCCACATCAATCAACAAAGCAGCTACATGATTCCTCCGCAGCCTGTTGTCCCCCTAAATCCTCCCACCCAAACACACACACACACACACACATACACACAGGGAGTCTATGACTTTGAGGGCCCGTTGTCATTCAGGTCAGTTGAGTTTAATGTAAATATATATTCAGGATCCCGGTGTTCTGGGGTGGGGTTAGGGGCTATCCTACCTTGAACCAATTAGAACTTTGATGTAATTACAAAGAGAACAAACCCAAAGTCTTGTGGAAGAACATCCTTAATAATGACTGGTTGGGGAACTATGCTTATTATAAAATAATAAGTGGGTCTGCGGAGACGAACCCACACAGACATGGGGAGGACATGCGGACAGGACCTTTGGTAATGGAACCTCTTGCTGTGAGGTGAGAGCGCTGATCACTGTACCAGGAATGAAACGATTAATCGTTTTGGTAATCATTCGCTATTAAAAACGTTACAAATAATTAATCGCAAGAGCATCTCAACATCATTACGACGACATTCATAAAAAAACTAAGTATTATGCCAGTTGTCAGAACTTTGGCTCAAGAGTCGCAAAATGCACGGAACAAAGATTAAGTTGCACATGCAGCACACTGGTCTATTTTTTTTTTAACGGGTATGAAGACGTACTGGGGCGGCACGGTGGCTGAGTGATTAGCATTTTTGCCTCTCAGTGCTGAAGCTTCCTGGTTCGAAACTCAATCTGGGTGGAGTTTCCATGTTCCACCCCCCCTGCCC
>JAOUQT010068126.1:0-10347 GCA_025769995.1 Xyliphius kryptos
GAGGCAGAAGATCCGCTGTGGCGACCCCGAAAGGGAGCAAGCCGAAAGACAAAGAAGAAGAAGAAGAAGGATAGATGGCCTTATATTTGCCTTTAGAACACTGTGGTATACAAACAAGCTAATTAGTTTTGCAAGGATCCATGACTGCAAAACAAGCTCAAATCATCACCTGGCTGCCACAGAGGAAGATAATTAGTATGGAGTGTTGGGCTTGTTATCCTGTGTTTTTTTATTATTATAAAAGTGGCGCAGTGCATTATGGCCAAACATCTTCAATTTGGTCTTGTCTGTTGTTCAAATATCTTTTTTTAAAAATGCAACTTAGCAAACCTATGCCACACTTCTATGTTTATTTTTAGTAAGAAGAACCTTTTTCCAGGAAAACCTTCCAAGCGAGCCATATCTGTTTAGTATTTGAACATTTACCATTGCTGAATAAGGCCTGTGGATTTTGGGATGTAGCCCTTGGGTTTGAAATTATGCTGAGCATTGCACAGTCTGACTTGGAGATAAATTTGCTAGGTCGTTAATTCTGGGAAGATTGTCAACTGTCATATGTTTTCCACTTGTAAAAAATCTTTTTTTACTGCTAAATAATGGACATTATTTGCTTGGAAATGTCCCTGTAACACTTCCCAGACTGATGTGCAGCAATTATTGCTTTCCTAAGGTCATTGCTGATGTGTTACCTTGACCTATTTTCTGTTCTTTCATGGGCAGATGTGACACTCTCCCTTAGACTTGCTCTTAAATTCAGAATTCAGTGTTCTATTAATGATAAGTTGCAGGCCTGGATCAGATTCATTTTAAAAAACAGTATACATAATAATACAACCACTGTTCCAAAGATGCGACAAAATCCACACGCACGCACACTTTGTTTGGAACACTATTCTATGTGCATTTTTTACTTTCACTTACCATATTAATGCACTTTTTATTTGTATAATTACAGACTAGTTTATAGGTATTATTTGAAAAGTACAGAATTCCCAGAATGTTTATGATTATCACATCATTGCTACTGCAGCGCTGTGAATTATCCACAACTTTAATAATATGGCTCTGTTAGGGCTCCTGACCATTATGGAACAGGTTAATATGGGCTAACAAAGTATGCAGGAAAATTGGTAAAAGAAATTGAGGGACACACCTATTAATTTCAATTGCCACGTGTATGTAAAATCAAATACATAGCTATACTCCCTACTTTGTGGAAACATTTTTAGGGAAACTCTTTTCTGTTAAAGCATGACTGTGCCCCACTGTACAAAGCAAGGTGTATAACCACATGGCTGTCTCAATCTGTCTGCTGTGTAAGAATTTGACTGGCCTACATAGAGCCGTAACTTCAAAAACTTTTGGGATGAACTAGAACAAAGATTATAGGCCCTCTTGTCCGACATCATGTATGACTTTCTAAAATTTCTTCGAAATGAACGGACAAAAGTTTCAACAAACACATTTGCTTTAAAGGAAGAATAAAGTGTCTTCTCTAAACTGTATTAAATACAGCTGTCACAATTGGACAAAATAAAAGTGGAAAAACATATTTTCAGTTAATTTCATACATGCAGTTGTAAACAAACTAGTGTAAGGAAGACATCAAACACACTAGCTAATATTAGGTTGTGTCTTCGTGAGGAATGCATATTAGTAAGGGTCAATTTATGTTAATTCGTGCACTGTTAAAATATAATCCGTTAGGCAGACAAAAGCTTGGAAAGGCATCACCACACAAATCCCATTCAAAACCCACCATCTAAATTGTATGGCCTAAAGGGTCGTAATTCCCATGGATGGCTCCCACTCAGGACAAGAGGCCGCAGGCCTGACATCAGCCAGGCAGATTCTATGGACAAAGCAAACCTTTAGATTGAGCACCATCCCTATATGACAAAAAAATTATCAAAATGTAAAACCAAATTATTATCCCATGGAGGTCTGGATTTGGAATTATACTCAAAATCAAAGTGGAAAATCGAATGACAGGCTGATCCAACAGTGGAAATTCCCCAAGACAAGTTAAAATGAGGCTCAATAGTGTGCATGAGTAACTTCTGTGGGTCATGCTACCTCTGTGGTGAGAGAACTGACCAAATGCAAAAGTGACCAAAACATCAGCCAGAAAGGATGAGAACAGAGAAAAGGTGTGTGGTCACCACCTGCAGAACCACTCCTTTATAGGGGGGTCTTGCTAAGTGCCTCTCATTTCTACCTGATGTCTGTTCCAGTTGCACAACAGCAAGTAAAACTGATTCACAATCAGTGTTGCTTCCTTACTGGACAGGTTGATTTCACAGTACTCTGGTTGACTTAAGTTACATTGTGTTGTTTAAGTGTTCCCTTTATTTTTCTTGAGCAATATATTATGATGTCATCAATCTAATCACAGTCTACAAGGCTGCAGAAGCCCATTACAGTGCTCATGGTCTGAAAAGCAGATCACCAGCACACCGCAGGGCAGACACAGAGACATAAACCAGGAAAAATTTGACTGTTTTTGGAATGATGCAAAAACATGGAGAACATGCTAAATATACTCTCACAAAGAAACAAACCCAGAACTTTCACTACAGTGCTTCTCCATCATACTGCCAGTGATTTAAAAAATGTTAATCCCTCCACCCCCAGCACCTCTCACGGCTGTCTACAAAAGCAATCAAACCAAATTACAGACACCAGCACTTTTGATTATTATTATTACTTTTAAAACAATGTCTAAAGCGACCTACAAAAGTCGCAATCAGTTGCATCGTAAGAATAAAAGTCTGCAGACTGTGTGAGCAGCTGCACTCAAAAAATGCGATGCCATTTCACAGGACGACATTCCGAAATGTCAAGGAGCCGTCAGCAGGTAGAGAGTGTCTCTGAGGAGAACCTACGCCCAAAGCACAAAAAACGTCCTTTATTCATCCAACGGCTACAGAGTACCTTTCATTCAGTCCGTCATATCGGTAAAAATGTTCACTTTAGCCTTCTTCACCCCAACACCCACAGTGACCAGAACCAAGGGTCAGCTTTTTGATGAAACAGAACATACTATAATGTAAAAGGTTTTACTGATCTAATGTAACCACATATCACCTCAGACCTGTGGGTGGGGGTTCCAGAAGGAATGGTGACCAACCTGGCTCAGTAGTTGTCTGTATATAATATCTATCCATCCATTATCTTCTGCTTATTCCTCTACTAGGGTTCCGGTGGGGTTTCCCATGCCCATCCAGAGAAGAACGTCTCGGACGCTGGGCAGATACATCCAGGACAGGGCGCCAATCCATCGCTGGGCACACACTCACTCACTCACTCACACATCCACACACACAAACTATATGGGGAAATTTTAGAACATTTAATTTAGCTGGAAACCGGTAAACCACATATACACGGGGAGAACATGGAAACTCTACCCAGATCGGGATTCAAACTGGGAATCCCCAGTGCTGAGAGGCGAACATGCTAACCACTAAGCCACCACGCTGCCCTTTATGATATCTATTATATCTATAATACAAGGCGCTTGGCATGTGTTATCTAGATAGCAAATGGAATGTGGGTAGAGTGGAGAAGCTGACGAGGGGTACTTGGCGTGTGTTATCTCTATAGCGATTGCCGTGCGGGTAAAGTGGAGGGGATGACGCGGTGTACTTGCTGGTGTTATCTCTATAGTGACTGGCATGTGTATAGAGTGGAGAAGCTGACGAGGGGTACTTGGCGTGTGTTATCTCTATAGAAATTGGCACGTGGGCAGGGTTTGCAGCTATGGGTCATGCCTCCTTAACGAAAGCATTGACTAACGGCTAAACAGATTGCATCAATCAAAAGCACATAATGCTAAAGCGCAAAGACGCCAGACTGAAAATGTCAGAAAAGCAGCTAAAACAGCAACATGAAGCTAACGAATGCTAAGGCATGCTACGAATTGCACGCAACAGCAAAGAGACTAAATCTGACTAAAATGTGTCCCGCAGCAGTGCTTTGCTTCCCGAAAAATTTAATGAAGACACAATTGAAGAAAGTTATCTTGCCAAATGAGCAAATCAGTAAGCGACTTCAATTAAAAGTGCTGTAAACGTGCTTGCCGGACAGCTAGTTGCGTTTTATCCAGGTAGCTGTGTATTAGAACACACTCTTTAATATGCTACATTATAATTTAGAGAAAGCAAGTGAGGTTATGTACTAATAATACCACATATAGTAATATTATTGATCAGTCAATATGCTGATGGGTATGTAAATACATCTCTTTAGTCATAAATCAAATGTACAGAACCAAGACGTTTTTGGCAACATTGGTGCAGATATAACCTAAAACATAAAGATGTATACCATTGCTGGGTTCAAAAATAAACTGTGGACAAAAAGTATTGGGGCACACATTTTAATTAGAGTAATTAAGGGTAGGCTCTTTGTTGTAAGGCCTTAAAATTAAGGTGTCCCATTACTTTTGTATATATAATGTATATCTGACAACTCAGGGAACCAACTTACCTGTTTATTACACTCCTCTTAAATATGTTTCCACACAGAAAATATTTACTAACGCCACAAAAGCTAGGACACACTTGTACTACAAAATGTGTTTGTTTGCAGTGTCAAATTTCATTTAACATCCGTGTGAAAGCACTTGTAATAAAATAAAGTTAATAAATCTCATGAACCAAACGCCTCAGGTGAGTAACGGTCAGTGCTAAAGATGTAGCGGTATCCCTCCGAGGTATTCCTCCGCCGACATAATAATACAATAAAATTCACACACGTATTGAGAAAACTGTTCCTAAAACAACAGTGACAAATAACGCAAAACGCCACTTTAAACCCACGTCATTTATTTGAAACGATATTCGCAAAAAATGAGTTTTCCGCGACACAATGTAGTCCGTCGACGATTAAAATGAAGGAACGTTAATATGAAACGTCCTACCTGTTAAGTCCTGCCCACAACTTGTTATTGTTTTCTTGTTAGTAGCCTAAAACTGAAAAATCACCAGATTTCTCTTTGTTTCGTGAGTTTCCTCTGATGTTCATCCAACAATGCCAAATCGCTCAAACGTCTCAAAGGTGTCGTTTAAACTAAAAAGCTCTTTCAGGTGAATCATTTGCGCCCTGTCGGTTCACCCACGTAAGCGAGTCCTTCTATTATTCATTATTGTGCTTTAATGAGTTCCATACATCTCTAAAAAACAAAGTAATGGCTTAATTTTCTCAACTAATTAAATGAAATTGTTTACTAAAATAATCGATCTGTGGAATAGCGTGTTAATATGAATAAGATTTCAGGATCTAAAGCAAGGGTTCTGAATGGGTCTCAGCCAAAGACCCACACGTTCTCATGGTCAGTAAGGAGCGACCCACTTTTATAGAACACAAACCAAACTAATTTATTTAAAATAAATCAAGTTAATTCCTTCAAGAGTCTCGAAAATACATAAAAAAACACGTGTTTAATACTGAAAATGAAGCTAAGAAGCTAAGAAAGTATCAACCAACACGAATCTGATAATATCCAAGGTAAACAAAAACAGAGGTTCCACTGTATTTATTTTTACAAGCTGTCCCCGACCCACCATTTAAAAAATGCTGATCTAAGCAACCTGTTTGATCATTTGTCTTGTGTTAATATAGCTTAAACTAAACCATTAAACCTGTGGAACATCACTACCTTTAGCTGTTTGTCCTATTTAATGATGCCATACCCAGGGTATAGTTCAGTGTCTTGTAGCAGGTGATGGAAATTTGAAATATTTTAAAAAACTGGCATCCCCGAGCCACTTCTAATTCCAGGTGTCGTCACCCTCTCTCGCTCCCTGACATCTGAACTGATTTTAATCAGCACTCGCATCAGACACGCCAGCCCTGGTCACAATTAATTACCCTTGGCGGCTCGCGGCGTGAACGGATGCATGAAGTGATGCATGAAGCTGCTCGGCTGAGATCTCAGTGCTGAGATGCACACACGGGCCGCAGTGACGACTGAAGGACCACTCCAGGCTTCTCTCAGTGATGAACCAGGCTTTGGTGAGGAATAGAGCCAAGCAGTGAGCGATCCTTGAGCCCGGGCTGTTTGATGATTGTTGAGAAAGAAAGAGATCAATCTCAGAGAGCTGCAGTGCATAAGCATGCAGAAGCACTTCCTCATTCCTCCTGCATGCTTTAAGGACACAAACCATACAGAATACAGCCGGGGCACAAGGCATCAGCTGTGATGCTCGTATTTTATAAATTACTCAATTCATTCAGAGTGTGGATCATTACACATTACACAACAAAAAGGAAACATGTTTAATAAAAACTTCCTCTGAATACGAACACAGAATCACCACTGACCCGAAACAAGCCCAACCACCCACTAGTATGCGCAAAAACATCAAACAAGGCACTGAATTCTAATATTAATCAGTCTTTTTTAGGATGTTGTCATGGTTTCTGCAAAGTTCTCATCTCCACTCAGCTGTCATGTGCTCCATCACAAAACAACCAACAGTGCCAAGCCGTCAAGGTCTTCAAAGTCTTCTCTAATTGTCTAAAACATATGAATCACAGACTGATGGTAATTATATTTTATATGAATAGTTATTAAATAATTACAATTACTCTGTCTGCTTCCTTTCACATTATTTCCCTTGGTTGTGCCGCTTCCCGGCGTGTACTTCCTTCGTTTAGTCACATTTCAGCATAATTGGTTCCCAGGTTTAAAATTTTCCTGCCTATGCCTTCAGAATGTGTTTTGCACCCCCTGTATCTTTAAATAAGTGAAGATCAACTTGTTGATTCAACCAATCAGATTTTGAGTTTTCCATATCAGAGCCTTCTAGAAGGCCTGTGCTATGTCATTGCTGTCACGCTCTCTGATTGAAGAGGACTTTGGATGAGCGGCCATTTTCAGTCAATTAAAACTTATTACAGAAATACAACTGGAGTTTCAGCATCAGCTTCGATGGCAAAAGTAAAGGACTTCTTCATGAAACTCATTAAAGTTTTTTAAGGAAAAAAGGAGGATGGATTTTGTACATATAATCAGGATTTGTGCTGAGGGTTATTTCCCTACATAATATTGCAGTTGTATGAGGTTATTGTTGGTAAAGTTTAAGTTTGGTGCTGTTTGTTCCCAAGTCAAAGGGAAAGGTATATGTTCAAAGGTATATGTTCAGCAAGTATTTTTCCAAACTCGGCTATCATTTCATTGTTTTTCCCTCCAGCAAAAAATATATCTGTATATACACACAGTATAAGTAATGTTGAGTGCACACCATCCTTTCTCACTTGGCTCAGGGCACCACCTCTTTTTAAAAACACGTTTTCTAGAAGGCGGTAATGTGTCTTTTTTTTTTGTAGTAATTAGACCCGAGGGAGCAAAATATGAATTATGAATATCTTAATTAGCCAAGCATAAAAGCGTCTGCTGTAACCACTGATGGACAAGAGGCCTCCGGGAATCAGAATCAAATTGTGTCTTAAGTTTGATCATTTAATTAAATGCGCCCAACAATTGAAGCTGGAAAATGAAGAAGTTAGAGATGCTTTCGTGAGTCGGGAAAGGGTTTTGTGCAAGATTTTGGATTGTCTGTGGGGATCATGGTTTAATTAATGCAGAAGCGCATCTGTGAGGTCTGACACTGATGTTGGGTGAGGAGGGAGTTTTTAGACAAACAAGAATCAAAAATAATATATGCAGTGGCAACACTTCAGATGTGTATTTCCGTATTAAGAGCATTAGGGCCAATCACATTTCAGCATCATTGGCTGCCAGGTTTTCAATATTTTTCTGCCTACACCTTCAGAATGAATGTTGCGCCCCCTGTAGCATTAAAAAAGTGTTGCTTCAACCAATCAGATTTTGAGTTCTCCATATCAGAGCCTTCTAGTAGGCCTACGCTATGTTTTTTTCAGTCAATTTAAACTGATTACAGAATCCCAGCTGGACTTTCAGCATCAGCTTTGATGGCAAAAGAAAAGGATTTCATAATGGAACTTATTTAAATCTTTTTGAGGATTTTGTACAAATAATCAGAATTTGGTAGTTTTTGTATTTGGATACATGTTAGTATATGGGTAACGAATGAGGAATGGAAATAGGATTTCACAGGCTCATAAGTAAAGGCTTTATTTACACTGGGGTACTGCCCAAAAGCCGCTACCGTCATAACGACCTATCTATCAATGATGCAGCGGCACTTTATACTGCATTTCGGTCATTGCCGCGCTGTGAAACTCGTGAGGAAGCACACTAGTGCAGAGAAGAGCCAGAGATGTCAGGTAGCTAAAAGTATTTATTTCAAACCGAGAAACAACAAAAAAACATGAAACACAGGGATCCGGGACGTGTGACACTAACTAAATCAAGCACAAAGGCACAACGGAAACACCAGCTATATAAAACAAAAGTCCCTGTAATGTGAAAGCAAAGGAAGCAATAGAAAAGGATTACCTAATGAACTCAAACAATTAATCAACCAAAAAAACACCAAACGAGGGCAACTAAGTTAATTAACTGAAATAATACAAAACAAAAGATAAGGAGTGCCTAGCGCTCCTTACAATTTCTGCATAATGAAATGTTTTTATAGCCATGAAATAGTTATTGCCAGGTTGATTAATTCAGACGGAGCGTTACTGAAGGCCCAGGTTTAATGTGCATGGCCCGCCAATAGATTTCTGAGGCAACTGTCATCTCCAAAGGCAATTTCCACTTTTGAAGAAATAATCAAAAATATAAAAATATAAACATACAATAAACTAAGAAAGTACATAATTAACTGCTTGTAACAGCAAATCAAAGGGCAACGAAAATGTCTTTTCTTTAAAGAAAAATGCACTCGGTCCTGGCACTGAGCTTAAAGCTCAAAGCGACAGCTTCCTGAAGAAAAAAAGCATCTCTCACTCACATTGGCACATCAAAAGGTGAGTTTATAAAGCAACATGCACACACACACACACACACACACACACACACACTGCAGACTCGTTGGAGGTGCCAGTAAGCTTAACGTCCATGAAAAGAGCGCTACAAGCTTTTGATCGTGGAATAAAACCCCTGCATTATATCACAGAAGTGAGCCCAGCTAGCGAGCCCCACACCTTGCTGCTAATTAACCGAAATCATTACTCTCCCGCCAGCTCCCATTCGCACCCGTGTGCACGCAGAGAATCTCCACATAATTTGCTTTACACCCAGAGAAGGCAGACGAGCCAACAAGCCGCCGCTGATTATTAATCCACACTGAGACATGCTTCAGCCTGACCATGTTTTTTATTTTAAGATTAGATTAAGGGAAGTATGTGTCTCTTCAGATTAAGCCCTAAGCCTGTTAATACTAACACAAAGAGTACTGAGGAAGCCAAGGACAGAACAAGGAGTTTTTTTATTTTACTATAAGACGTGATGTGCAAACTAGAGCACAGAAACGTGTTAAGGACTGGATTTTGGCAGACGTGTCTTCTTTCAGGGACCTGACTGAAGCCCCCGGTGGGATTTTTTCGGTCGCTTGATTAAATGTCTTACACTTCAGGTGCATACAGTCAATAGTTGGTTAAACCCAACACAACTATTGGTTAATCTGCTTTTCAATAGAAGCCTTTGCTGTTGCAGGAATTCGAACACCGCCACAGTACCCTGGGAGAACCGTGGTAAAGTTCCAAGCGGTGCCATCTGACTGGGCCCTCTAATTGGATATTTCTATTGAACAAGAGGCTGGATTGGCTGGCGGCTTCGGGCTCTGACAGTAACCACTACAGGGTCTGGAGTATTGTAATCACATCTGTGCTGCTGGGTTATGAAATATATTTAACCACTAGTTGTAGATTTTTTTACTTTTGCATAGAATTATGTACATTTTTAACTTTAAATTACTATTTTATTTACTTAAGATTGGCACTCTGTCCTGTGTGTATCCCTTTATAGGATTAAGTGGAAGATAATGAATGCATGAATTCAACAATACAACATACCTTATGTTACATACTCCAAACCCCGTATAACATACCCCATATTACATACCACATAACTGTATTACATACCACAAAAATATACCTTGAATCCCATACCTTGAACCCTAGGTAACATACCATAGATAAGATAGCATAAATTGAACCCTAAATAACATAACTTATTTTACATACCCGACACGGTGGCTTAGTGGTTAGCACGTTCGCCTCTCAGCACTGGGGATTTCTGGTTCGAATCCCTATCTGGGTGAAGTTTCCATGTTCTCCCCGTGTCTGAGTGGGTTTCCTCCGGGGGCTCCAGTTTCCTCCCACATTCCAAAAACACGGATGCAAGGTAAATTGAATATTCTAAATTGCCCTGTATGTGTGTGTGTGTATGCCCAGCCGTGTAACTGGACACAG
>JAOUQT010068140.1:0-10347 GCA_025769995.1 Xyliphius kryptos
CTTGTGTTGTTCTCTCATTTGTAAGTCGCTTTGGATAAAAGCATCTGCTAAATGACTAAATGTAATGTAATGTAATGTTAATGTACCAGCCACGTTTTTTTAGGTATGTCTATTTTTTATCGAGAACGAGATGTTCAGGGCAGGCCCTCGTCTTTTTTTCCGGCATGCATCACCCGGGCAAAAAAAAAAGGAAAAGAGGATCTTATACTTTAGAACTACAGGATTAGTGCAAAACAGTCTTTACATTTTGTAGTTCATGTTTCTTTATATACATTTGGTCATTTATCAGACGTTTATCAAAAGTAACTTACAAGTATCCCAACTTGGTTGGGGTCAGAACAAAGGGTTGATTCAGCAACCATGGAGCAATTAGAGTTAAGAGCCTTTTTCAGGGGCCCACAACCTTCAGATTGATAGCCCAACACTCTAACCACTGAGCTACCACTGTGAAAGAATTAAGGTAACAATGAAACATGCATGACATTCTGACTCGACCATATTTACACACTTTTATATAGAGTCAACAAAGAGAACGGAGAGAACATGAAAACTCCCGCCAGATCGGGATTCAAACCTGGATCCCGGTGCTGAGAGGCAAACGTGCTAAGCACTATGCCACTGTGCTGCCCTCTGTTAGTAACTAACACTACTCAGTTACTGGAAGTCCCCTTTAATCTGTTCTCTGATGATCAGGACGTTGGACACAGCAGGTATTATTAGGGTGGTGGATGAATCTCAGTACTGCAGTGACACTGTCGGCTTACTGCAGCATCCTGTATCATGGATGGAGGATTAGAGAATGAAGAACGCAAACTGTGCAGCAACAGATGACCAACTGTCTCTGACTACAGTGTGTCACAAACGTGAGTACACCTCTCACATTTCTGCAGCTATTTCAGTATATCTTTTCATGGAACAACACTGACAAAAATGACACAATGAAAAGTAGTCTGTGTGCAACTTATATAACAGTGTGAATATAATCTTCTCGCAAAATAACTCAATATACAGCCATTAATGTCTAAACCACCAGCAAAACGGGACTACACCTCTTAATGTCCAAATTAAACACTGGTTGTCATTTTCCCTCCAAAATGTCATGTGACTCAATTAGTGTTATTAGGTCTCAGATGTGCTGAAGACATGTCAACAGAGGACTTGGATTACTGGAACCATGTTCTGTGAGCTGATGAGACGAAGATTCATTTGTTTGGTGCAAATGGTCTCAAGCATGTGTGGTAGCAATCAGGTAATGAGTACAAGGATAAGTGTCTCATGCCTACAGTCAAGCAGGGTGGTGAGAATGCCATGGTCTAGGGCAGCATAAGTGCATCAGGTGCTGGGGAGTTACATTTTATTGAGGGACACATGAACTCAGTATTTAACTCTGCCCTGTGACCCAGTTTCCAAAGTGTTCCAGCATGATAACGACCCCAAACACACCCCTAAAGACAACCTCTGCTTTATTGAGGAAGCTGAAGGTAAAAGTGATGGACTGGCCAAACATGTCTCCAGACCTAAACCCAAAAGAACAGCATTGGGGCATCCTCAAGCGGAAGGTGGAGGAGAGCAAAGTCTTGAATATCTGCCGCCGCCGTGATGTCATGGATGAGTGGAAAAGCATTCCAGTGGCAACCTGTGGAGCTCTGGTAAACTTAATGCCCAGGAGAGTTAAGGCAGTTCTGGAAAATAATGGTAGCCACACAAAATATTTACATTCAGGAACTTTCACTAAGGGGTTTACTCACTTTCGTTGTTGGTGGTTTAGATATTATTTTGAGAGAAGAATAAATATACACTGTTATATAAGCTGCACACAGACTACTTTTCAGACTACTTACCTCAAATTCTTTAGGGGTGCACTCACTTTTGTGATGTACTGTAAAACCACAAGATGAAACAGTAAGGTGGAGGAAAGTAATAAGAGTGTAAACACACGAACACACTACCATTATCCTGAGAATCATCCACCACCCAAATAACACCTGCTCTGTCCATGGTCCTGATTATAAGAGAACCAACTAAGTGGCCTAACAAAGTATGTGAAGAAACAGAATTGTAATTGTGGAACTACAAAGTCCATTTATATAAACAGGGGAACAAAAAACCCTCCCTTAATACAGAATCTAAAACACTGAACCTGTAATTTCAGTTAGAGTTTGAAGGATGTAATAAAACAAGTCAAAAAACTGGCATTATATTGCACACGGTGGCAGCAAAGATAAGCTGTTATTCCCAAACGCCGGAGCCCAACATGTACCGACAGTGCTGATGGTATCACCAGGCCCCAAGTCTGCAGGCTCCTGTGGTGCACAGTTGGCACAGAGGCCTCCTGCGGGATCACCTCTGGCGACAGTTCCGTATGTTTAATGGGAGATGACATGTATCCAAAACAAATTAATTCTGTTGTGCAACAACAAATTAACCAGCAAATCTGAACATTGTGGCAAAAAACCAGCTTCATGTTGGAACACGTATTCTGTGTCTGTTCTCAAACTCAGGACTCATATCAAACAGGAAACATTTATTTAATCTTAAGATCTGACAATAAACGATGTGTATTACAATCACCGTCATGTAGAAACTACAGAATAACAAATACAGCTCTGATTTAAATATACAGTATACCAACACGGCTATTAAAAATATACCTCGGACATTATGAAGGAGCAAAAATAGTCACTAGAGAGATTAGATAATAAATTAAACCCTATTTGGAGTTCATGAGCTTTGAGTACATTGAGTTTAAGTTAACTCTATGATCATGATTGTACTTTGTGGGTAAAAAAACTATATGACTAATGATCGATGTGATGGGACTGGTATCCATCACCACCGTATATCCTGCTTTTAAAAACCTGGTTCTTCTATGTGATCACTATAAAAGACCTCGATCTGACACACAGGGTTCTCCATGACACGGACATGCTAGATGCTTTACAGTGTTGGTTTCGTAAAAAGAGCCCAAAATATGGATGATCCTGGCATGAATGTTCACTGAACATACTCACCCCAGGGTTAAATAATAAAAGTGCTCAAATCTGTTTCGGATGTAAGTTTTGATACGTTTGTACGTTTTTAGAAGGCGGGAGATCTGCTTTAAAGATAAAAATGCACCATTGATGATGGTCCAGTGTTGGGATGAGCCAGTTCATTGTTTCCACACTTATTTGTGATATTACAAATGTTACAATAATTAATTGTGTAAGCGCCTCAACTTTGCCATGACATCATCATAAGAAACATTTTGTGAATATGTGAATTACATAACTTTAGACCAAGTGGCACAAAACAAAAATAAAGTAAAATTTGTTGAACCCATGTCTTTACTTTGTCCTTTCAGGAAAAACTTGGTCTTCTTTCAAATGGATATGTCGATATCGGTCAAAGTATTTTTTACTTTGATTTTCACTAATGTATTTCATTTTTAGAAAAAATTCTGCATTTTCTTTTTTTGATAAATTTAGTGCTGACAATCAAACAACAAAACAAACTGCACATTGTTCTTGCTGTTTTTGGCCCTTTTTTCATAAAGTAAATATTGGCATAATTATAGTATAATCGTGACAATCGTCTTATGCCTAATCCACTGGCAACATTGGCACTGTTTAGGTTGATGCCAATCTGAATAGTGCACCATAAGAGTGTTATTTAAGGTAAACAGAACTATTATGTTAGGAGTGTCATTAATTAACGAACCCTCAGCATTATGACTTCCTCACCCTACAGATTTTTTTTCTCTAGAATTACAGTGATGTGCTGTTTCCAACAGGGGGCGCCAGAGTAGAGAATTACTCCCCTTTGCTCTGCTTTAAGCATCTTTCTCCGTTAGATCAACCACCTGCATGTGTTTCCTCTTCGAATCCATAAACCTTTCAGCCTCACCGTCCTACAGACATGCACCTTCCTCCTCCTCTGTACACTGCAAAAATGTAATCTAAACAAGTCAGAGAATCTTACAAAAGGCTAACAAATCTTGTTTCAAGAACTGTTTAAATGTAACATAACTTAGTTATTTTAGAAACTTTTTTAAATACATTTCTATTTGGGCTGATAATTGTCCTGGATTCATGTAATTTTCCTGTGCTTTGTGCTTATTTTTCTTTTTTACATAGATTTTTGCAGTGTACATGTCCAAACCACCTCAAGCTCACACTCACCTGTTAAAATACCTGTAATGCTCCTCTAATAAACTCCATTATCACACCCCATTAATCACTCCAGCTCCCTCTCCGGTCCCTCGGTCAGTACTGCCACCTCATAATGTAAAATAACAATCAGTTATTGCTCATGGATTTTAAACTGGACGTCCAGGGCGCCATCTCTGACTGCACAGTAACATAAACACTGATGCAGCCAAATCAACTCAAAACAAAATACATCCCATAAACATGCCTGCACCATTCATAACCAAACACAGCGGTGAATGAGTAAAAGTTAGTATGGTTGCACATTTCACCTCCTGCAAAGTCAACAAGTGCTAAACACAAACTCTGACTCTGATCGCTCACCTGCAGAATAAAAGTTAAAACCCAGAACAGTGAGACAGAAGGATCATTACAGTAAGATCTAGGGTCCTTAAACTTCATTGCTCCAAGATCACGTTCTTTATGCCCACCCTCCAAATGGGACACATGCCCTAAAGCAGGAGGTCTACAGAAGGTGCACTAATGCCGATTAGGGATGAGACGATTATTGTCTAAGAAATAATCACGATTATTAGACAATAAGCAAAAAACTGTTACATTTTTAATATTAAATATTACATTTTGTGAAAAATTAAGTAAAAAAAAAAAAACCTTTAAATTATATTTTCATATTAATTTCAAATAAAACTAGGTTTTTTCTGTAAGAACAAAAAGTTCACTGCACATTAGAACTTTTGTTCCATGCAAGTTAAGCCCCTTGGTCCAATCCTATTTTTTTATTGAATGTCGTCATGGCGATTTTAAGTTGCTTTTATGATAAATGTATTGTACCATTTTTTAATCGCGATCAATTGCAAAAACGATGAATTGTCTCATCCCTAGTGGAGATGTAGCTCCTTTACAGATATACGGTGTAGCTTTAATGCTGCTGTTCTGAGGTTTGAACGTTCATTCTGATCTGCCGTGACTCCAGTGTCATGACTTTGTGGTATAAAATAAACTCCATGTAAAAAAATACCACACAAACAAGAACAACAACAACACGACTAAAACACCACATCCTGCGGTCATGCTGTGTGTTACTGCCCGTCTGCAGGCACATCCACACTCACGGACACAGACATGCAGAGATATTCTGTTGTAGGCGGTTGATCGAAAGGAATTCAACAATATAAGGATCACTGCAGTAGCAAACGTGGACTCTGTGAGGGTGTCTGAGTCGGACATTGTCTTTCTCATGGAAACACACCCATACTCCTCCATCCCCACAAACCCTGAGCTCGGGGAGGTTTTTTTTTTTTTTTTTGCCAATCGAACATCCCCCAGACTGGATTAGGAGCCTGGTCTCAGTCTGGGTTGATGCCTTTCACTGGGGCGTGTCCATCAGAGCGTCCCACTACGCACTGCCGCTGTAGGAGTAATCCGCCTTATTGTGCATCACCAGCTTGTTGTCCACAAAGTAGAAGCTGTCCGACTGGGTCTCGTATGGGTGCTGAATCATCTCATTCACTGCAGAGAGACACGAGAAGGACCATCAGTGAGGGACCATATACAGCAAAGAGCAGGGAACAATTCATATCAGACATAACATTTCCATTATGGGTGTAAATATTATTTTTATTATTATTATTATTATTATTATTATTATATTATTGTATCAATGCATCGATTATACAGCCTAATGCAAACTGTAAAAAGTGTACAGTGCATTGATCACAACTGCTATAGTGTGATAAAAATACTGTTTTTGTATCTTAATAAAAGGCAAATGATTTATTGTTAATTGTTAATATTAAAACTTAATAGATGTAATGTAACAAATATTGAGTAGCACATCATATTGTGGAGAAGTATCAAAAATAATCGAATAGTCATAAAGGCTTCGATTTAAAGCCCTAGAATACATCCATGAAGATTAGTGAGCCTGTTCCATAACATTTCCTCCACCATGCTTCACATCTGTTTATCCATCACACCTTTGTCTGTCCATTACTCTGGTAAAGGCTCATTCTTTGTTTAGAAACTTTACCATTATGGCGCCACAATGGACAACACAATGTCGTTTCGGCTTGATCGTTGGGGGTTTAGGCTTTGGACTCTGTAAAGCTGCTTTGTGACAACACACTGGTGTAAAAAGTGCTATATAAATAAATTATTTGAACTTGAAGCCAAAACTTTTTTTTTTTAACGAAAATTCAGGGTCAATGGTTTGGTTAACCAGGTGTTTTAAGGTGGAGACACCCTCACTCACTGGTGGTGCAGCCCATGTTAGTGTCTCTAATATATCCATCAGCATGTATCTGAAATGTGGGAGGAAACCGGAGAACATGGAGCAAACCCACTCAGGCACAGGGAAGACATCAAGGACTCATGACTCGAACCTGTGTCCTTTTTAAGTCATCTCCAAAAAAAAAAAAAAAAAAAAAAAAAACTTGTGACTTCTAAACCATTTCTAGTCAGAGGCTACTCACTCAGTTCCTCAGACAGAGGCGGAAAGTCATAGATGTGCTCGCACGTGTTCTTACTGCTGGGGATGCAGAACCCAAACTCAAAGTCAAAGCTCTTCAGCAGCCGCCCACGAAAGTAGTGCCTCTCAATCATGCGAAAGTTGTTTATAGGAATGTCTCCGACTGTGAACTCCACCCTGCGCGACATCACACACAGCAGTTTTACTTATTCAGGATTAAGGAGGATTTAAGGTATGTATAAGCAGTTAAAGGCAAAGCACCACCTAATGGACTACCCTGAAGAATTCACATTATTGCTCCTAAAAAGGAAGCATACATATACATTTTAAAAAACATATTTCGTTTTCGTTAAAAATCATCAAGTTTAAGTAAATTGATGGAAAAGCCCGAGGCTGCTATGGAAATTCCAGGAAGTTACCGTGTGACTTCACAGGTGGAATATATTAAATGAGGGAGCTATCAAATGCCAATGACTGACAGACTGTGAATTTTCCAGTGTTGGTTCCTCAGGTTGGAAGGATATGTTTCCAAAATAGATGTAAGGGAATGAATCTGCAGTGACTGTGGGGGAGACTGTCTTTAATAACAACATTCAGCCATTTAGATAGCAGAAGAGACCACCAGAGAGCAGCAATAGACAACCTGACCCAGTCATCAGATCCTTTATTTCTGACTCAGACAAACCGGGCTCTTAAACACGTTAACTTCTTTACATGCCCATGTTGTTGGAAAAGCATGCGGTTATGGCATGTCAATGTGCTTTTTTTTTTTTGTAATATTTGGGTCGTTTGTTCATGGGGGTCCCACTGTGCATTGAATTACTGCAGCTGAACACAGACCTTTTTGCACATTAAGTTAATCTGATTTAACATCTTGTCTTGTAGTCCACCATCTACATCACGACATATACAAACTTTGAAAACTGTGAAACATGGCTAAATTAACTAATTAAATAAATTGCTTAAAGAATATGAAGAAAACAAATGATAACCATCAATAATGACAAGTTAGGAACTTGTGCTGAATATATGTATTTTACAATTTTAATTAGGTGGTGCTTAATCTTTAGGTTTCATAAACTTGAATCCCTAATGAACAAGGTAGAGAAAAAAAACTCCATGGCGGTGTTAGTTTTTAAGGAAAAAACCTTGTGAGGACCAAGGCTCGGTGTGGGACTCCTTCCTTGAGGGGTGCAGGACACCAATGTACAGATTGTGTATATAAACAAGTGTTTTCTTGCTCCCCACCCTCCCCAGTGCCATAAACAGACAGTAGAGGTCATGACGATGGGAGAATCCTAGCCCATCAACCAACTCAACAGCTTAAATAAAACAAAAATCCAAATTACACATTATGAATCTTATTACTACTAAAATGTTCAGGCTGCACTGCCTTCCGACTCAGACTGAATTAAACCAGATTAAATAATAATCTTTCTCAACAATCTAGAACAAACTAAATGAGTACAGAAGGTTGTTCCAAGGCACCGTGTGGTGCAGTATACTTACGTAGCCCCGACTTGGCGTAGCTGCAGAAAGGCTGGAGTAAACTGGTATCGCACAAAGCGGCCGGCGCTGGGGTCCAGATCCTTCCTGTCGTCTGCGCTCTCTGTACAGTATAACATTGCTGTATTAGAACCCAGGACACCAAATTGCTTGTTCTGTACAGTGCATACACAGTAAGACTGTCACAAAAATGGAGGTGATGGGCCAAAAACTCACCCGGCGTGGGGGGCTTAGTGATCTCAAATAAAACCATGCCGGATTCCATGTCCCGTATCTTAAACCTGGTGAATTCGATCTTGTACACATTGTCCTCCGGACCACAAAGATAATCTGTGGAAATAATCAATAAAGACAGAACAAATCATTGAAACCACTCTGCAAATATTCTTTACTGTAGTTCCAGTAGGGGGAACTATTGAAAAAGATATAATTTATTCATTCTTTCTCTTCTGCAAGGGTCAGGGGGAGTTCCCCATGCCCATCCTGGGGACAGTTTCGGACGCCGGGCAAATAGACTCAGGACAGGGCACCAATCCATCGCTGGGCACACAGACTATAGGGGAAATTTAGAGCAGTCAATTTACCTTGAATCCATGTTTTTGGACTGTGGGAGAAAACCGGGGAAAACGGAGGAAACCCACATAGACAAGGGGAGAAGATGGAAATGCCATCCAAATTGGGATTCGAACCAGGAATCTCCAGCGCCCCCGAGGCAAACGTGCTAACTGCTAACCACTGTCAAAAAAGATATTTGCATATTTAATATAAACCATCTATTTATACCAGTCTTAAGACCAGTGCCATGAGTTCACCGATGTCTACAACCACAAGATCACAACAGTTTAGTATGTTTAATCTACCGATTATTTTGTTGACAAAACTGAGGGTGGTAGTACAGAGGGGAAGGGAAGTGTAAAAAGATGTGGAGTATGGAGCCACCAGGTAGGAGGGGTAGAGCAAGGAGGACAATAAGGATCCGATTTGGAACTCCCATCAACCATACATCCCTTTACACCAGGGTTGCATTGGGCTCAGCCTGGGGCCCACATGTTTTCATAATCATTAAGTCATAACCCACTTTTATAGAACATTAACCAAACAATTGTTTAAAAAGATATTTAAACATACATATGCATGCAAAGTGAATTAAAGAGCAATTACTTTCAAGAACTTGAGAAACTTGTCCTCAATAAACGAAAACCCACATTTAAATACTACGGGTTCAGTTTGCATTTTGCCATCACAAATTTAAAGAGAAGGGTAACCAGAAAACCAAAGATGGTAACCATGGCAACGAGAATGCTGTGACAGTCTGACGCGTCTGGCTACAGTAAAAAAAGAGATCAGCATGAATTATTTTTTGCTTTTTAAAAATGAACCTGTTTTCTTTGAGAATCCATCTACAAACAATAGGTGAAATGTGAAATCAATGAAAACTGAGGCACCCATTTACATTTAAAATCAATGAAAATTGATAGAGAATAAGTGTAGAGTTTAATACAGAAAAAAGGAAAAAGAATACATTAAACAACCCCTGGCACAAAGTATGGAAATTAACAGTCTGGGATCAGCACTTATTCAGACATTTCATTCTGTAGAACAAACTCCGATCAAAAACATGATGCAATAAGGTCATTCCAAAGGGCAACTTGTTGGCTTTCAGGAACACCAAAAGAAACTAAAAAAAACATTGCTTTATTGAGCAAGCACAGGGAAAAAATATGGAATCACTCAATTCTAAGAAGAAGGAGGAAAAAGGAAAAAGAAAAAAAAAAAAAAAAAAAAAAAAAAGCACGGAATCACTAAACTTGGAGGTAGAAAAAAAGAGGACACACCCAGTCGATTTCCTTTTCCTAAATTGACAACTGCCTCAGATTAGATCTGCAGGTAAAAACACCTGCAGTCATGACACCTTGGAGGGCTGCTGGACGAAGTGAAGTGGCAAGGACCATGGCTCCTGCAAGAAATGTCTCATGAAAAAAAAAGAGAGGATTATGAAACTTCTTGAAGACGTTGACTCTTCACGCATGGTTGCTAAAGATGTGGGCCATTAAGGCCATTTGTCTTGAAAACCAAAAAAGTACAACTAAACAGATGAAGCATAAATGGGAAACGCTGGAGCCAATGTATTTGACCGAAGAAGTTGCAGAAAGGAAATGGAATTTCAATACAGGAAAGCTAAAAGAAAACCATCATTGACACCTAAACAGAAAAGAACAAGACTGC
>JAOUQT010068150.1:0-10347 GCA_025769995.1 Xyliphius kryptos
AGGAGAAGGATCCGGGTTCTGAAATGACCAGCCTGCAGTCCAGATCTTTCACCTATAGAGAACATTGGGTGCATCATAAAGAGGAAGGTGCCACAAAGAAGGTCCAAGACGATTGAACAGTTAGAGGCCTGTATGAGACATTAGAACTTGAGGAACTGGTCTCCTCTGTCCCCAGACGTCTGTTGAGTGTTGTAAGAAGGGGGGACGCCACACAGTGGTAAAAATGGCCTTGTCCCAACTTTTTTGGGATTTGTTGACGCCATGAAATTTTAAAACAACATATTTTTCTTTTAAAAAGATACATTCTCTCAGTTTAAACTTTTGATCTGTGATTTGTGTTGTATTCTGACGAAAAGATTAGATGTTGGCACCTCCACATCATTGCATTCAGTTTTAATTCACAATTTGTTTAGTGTCCCAACGTTTTTGGAATCCGGTTTGTATTGGTATAATGTTTTTCAGCTGTGCATCACAATTAAGCAAGGGTGTCCTAACAACCAATTAGCCAAATAACAACTTGGATAGCTGCAAATTGGCGACCTATTTAGAATGGGACGTCTTGTGTGTTGTAATGTTTTGGTATATTTTGTTTAGGTGTCTGATTGAGAGTCCCAACTGCAGAGTAAATTAGAATTTTTAAGTGAAGCATGTTTGAGTTTTATATTTTTTAATAAATGATGAATGAATTCAAATTTTGACGTCTGGATTAATTTGCATCTAGCAGCCTGACGGAATGGAAACGTCCAACTTTTTTAATAGTTCTTCAAGAGCACGCGCTGCAGAATCTTTTTTCATACCAAGCACAGAGGCTTCGACTAGAAAACCTAAGACTCGTTCACAAAAGTAGGTTTTTCAAATTTTGCGCAATAGAAAAAAACAAAGAGGCAGTGTCTCATGAGTCCAAATTGAAAAAAATGTCTGTTTGGGGCCTGGGAGTCTGGGGGAAATGTTTGTAGTCTGTGAAAATTTTGGGGTAAAATTTAGAAGCCCAAATGCGTTTTGTAGCTCTATAAAACCAATTACAGGCCAATTGGTGTGAGACACTCCAAAATTCTACAAAATATCTTCCTATAAGTGTAAATGCTAATGTAGCTGCAAATTGGCAACCTGTTTATAATGGGAGGTTTGTGTGCTGTAATATTTCGGTGTGTACATTTTATTCAAGTATCTGATTGAGAGTCTGTCCTAACTGCAAAACTGTTGTCCCTGCCTTTTGCCCTATGTGGCTTGAGAAAGGCTCCAGTATTTTCCCACCCAAAACCCTGATCAATATACACAGATACACTCCAAAATACTGTAAAACGTCTTCCTAAAAGAGTAAAGTAGAATTTTTGAGTGAAGCATGTTTGAGTTTCATATTTTTTATATATTTTTTTAATAAATTATGAAATCATTAGAATTTTGACCTCTGGATTAATTTGCATGTAGCGGTCTGATGGAATGGAAACATCCAACTTTTTTGATAGTTATTGAAGAGCACACTCTGCTTAATTTTTTTATACCAAACACGAGCTTTGACTGGAAAACCTAGGACTCGTTCACGAAAGTAGGTTTTTGAAATTTTGCTAAATAGCAAAAAAACAAAGTGGTCGTAGCTTATGAGTCCAAATTGCAAAATTGTTTGTTTGAGGTCTGGGAGTCTGCTAATGTAGCTGCAAATTGGCAACCTGTTTAGAATGGGACGTCTTGTGTGTTGTAATGTTTCAGTGTGTATATTTTGTTCAGGTGTCTGATTGTTTGTCCTAACTGCAAATCCAATGTCCCTGCCTTTTGCCCAATGAGGCTTGATAAAAGCTCCTATATTTCTTCTCAAAAAGCCCAAATCAATATAAACAATGTTATAAAGTAACACGTTAAGTCCTTAAACTGAAATGTGTCTTCCCTAAACTGTTGCCACAGAAGAATTAACCTGAAGCACGACCCCAACTGAAAAACAGCAGGGATGTTTACATACTTCTGTCCACAGTTTTCCTCCTCAGAAGATTGTGAAACATCCTGCCACGCTCATCCTCACAGTACTCTCCATCTCGACACTCGTCTCAGGAGAACAGGAGCTATTTCACAGTCTCACGTCTGACTCGTCTGGCTTGGCTGTTTATTCCGAGCGCTTCATCAGCCGCTCAGACTGCGTGCTCGCGGCAGAGTCCACATCACTTTTAATATTCACTCCATTTCATCGGCGGTCCTGCTGCTGAAATGAAGTGTTTTAAATGTATGGATTTGTAAAATTGCAGCATTGGCTTCTCAGAAGAGCTTGTCTGTGTCTGATTGGAGCCATTTGAACGCATTAGGTTTGCATTCTCAGTCGTTATGCATCACAAAGGGAAAAATTCGAACCCTCACAGGACTGAGAATGTTTTTACAGCTGAATGCTTAGCTTCTATTCATTTACTGTGCATGCACACCATTCATTCAGTCGCTCATTCACAGCAAATGGGGTGTTTATCCCACCGCACGCTCCGTCAATCACTGCAGCACTGTAAATGATGAAAATGTTGCAGGATTGCATGGGTTTGGCGTGTTCTCCTTAGTCCTCCGGATGTTCTCATAATCACCACCTTTAAAATCAAGTGTTGGTTTACTTTTAATTTGTGGAGTTCTGAAAAACAGTGATGATTTCAGCATCACAGAGAACATCACAAGTGCTTCAGGAAAATAAACACAAATTTTTCTATTAAGTAGGGATTATTTCCAATGATTCAACATTCTGGTTCTGCATCCCACTGCGTGTTTTACCTGAACAGAAAGCGTGGAGCCCAGCGTGGGTGCCACAGATGGACTTCCTTCAAAGTATATGGCCATGAAATAGCATTTTTGGGCATCTTATATTAAATAAATATCTTATATATATTTTTTTTTGGTTTTGGAAACTAGAGAAACCCGGGAGACTTTGGATTTTTGTCCACATGCTGGATGAGAATTTTCGCACTGAACAATTTAATAAGGAAGCAGATGTTTGCTGTTTATGGTGCTGAATTAAGCCCATTTTTAAATTCCGAAGTGTGTAACATTTTTTGCTTTTGTATATTTATTCGGATTAAACAATCTTTTTGGTTTATTTGGGTTGTGGTTTAACTACATCAGACTGATTCGTGTAATGATGTAAGCTATAGAAGTAATTATGATGTACGAACAGGGGGAAGGATCCAATTATATTCATATTTCACCTTGTGCTTGAAATAGAACATACAAAACATAATAAAGTCCTGATGATTATTATATAACCAGTGTTTGTACTTAACTAGTAAAGTGGAACCTTTGTTTTTGTTGCTAATCCATTCAAAATCAAAAAGTTGAATCCGAAATCGATAAAAACTGTGGCACCTATTTCCATTTAAATCGATACAAATCAGGACAGTAAAACTAAAACACCTGGTTTTAGACCACAATGATTTATTAATATGGTGTAGGTCCTCTGTGGACAAAGCCATTATTCTTGGAGGAAAATGTGTTCTGACTCGCTCCTTCAAAACCTCCCAAAATGTCTCAATAATATTTAGATCTGGTGAGTGTGCAGGCCATGGGAGATGTTCAATGTCACTTTCATGTTCGTCAAACCAATCTTTTTAAACTCTGGCATGTCACCCATAATGTTGTGTGAATTGCAATATTTTGCGCAAAACTGTGCTCTTACCCTGCTAATTGAACCTTCACACTCTGCTGTTACTGATCCAATGTGCAATTAATGAAGATTGACCACCATATATATATATATATATATATATATATGTTTAATATGACAAGTAGCTGATTGCCCCACAGGATTACACTGTATAGCTATTGTTTAGGGCTGGATTTATAAAGGTGTTGTGTTTCTGTCAGTGTTTGTGTTTTTGTGTGTTTAAACTGGATATTAGATCAATACCTTTTGCTTAAATTTCGAAGCCTAGAAGTGAAATCCAGGATTCAATTGCAAAGTTTCCCCTCAGATCCCAGCTTTATCAAACCAAACGGGTTTGAAATGTATTTTGTGGAAATTATACGCAAAGTTGCGCTGACTTTTGTAGGTTCTGATGCTGACTTCAATAAATCAGACGTTTTATCTTTGGAAAAGAGTGAAGAGACTCATCTGCATCAAATGAACCTCTGTCTTTCGATGACAGCCATCAGCGCTTCTTCCATCGAGCCGCGTGTTTAGGAGATGAAAGCTCCTCCAGCTTTACTTTGAATTAGAGTCACTCTTTGAAGCGATTTATGTTTGTTGGCAATGTTCTCGAAACACTATTTGAAATGCAATCCCCACGGACCAGCTGTCTTGCTTTACCCCTCGAACAAGCCTTTTATATTCATTTGCTGATGTTAGATGTTTACACATTCCTATGTAGCCTACTGATTAGCCGATGCGCGCTCTTTACTGATTCATTTCATTCACTTTGCTCTTTTCCAGAGGACACTTGTTCCAGTGCACTCTCAGAATCCGCTCGTGAAGAGGTGCACGTCTAAATAATATTATCCCGTTTTCACGTCAAATGTCTGGCACCAAAAGCCTCTCAGGCAGTTCGTGCCCTGCAGTCATTTTTTTGGCCCTGGCTCTCGAGTCGGCCTTTATTTACGCCTGGGCATCTCTGTCTTTCATCAACAGTCACTGGTTATTTTCATCTCGCCCCAAATTGCGGTGTTTTCACCTCTCGTTGCACAGAGGCCCTCACTAATGGCAGTGAAGTGCGACGCCAGCCTCTGCAACCCGACATTATTAGAAAATTACCTTTCTCCAGGCTATGAAGTCCGGATCATCCGCCCACGCCTGCTGTCTTTACTGTCCACTGTTGTGGAAGATGATGTGACCATGTCGCTGCTCATCAGCCCACTCCTGATTCTGCTTTTAAAGCACACGCTTTGTCTGCTGCTTCCAATTTGTCTTTTGGTTTTTACTAATATTACAGATTAAATGTTCTCATGTTCATCTGATACCACAAACCACCACAATGCTTTAGCTACATTTGACAAATCCAGTAGACTGTAAGACAAATGCAGTACAAGACCAGTGGAGTGGACACAAGACCTCAGGATCTAAAAGAGCTTCTGGAATATTCATTTTGTAAGATGCGTATCCTGATTAAGGTGGTGGGTGAAGCTGGACCCCTTCCTACTGATCACTGGGTGAAAGGTGGAAAACAAACCATGGCCCCACTGAAGGACAAACAGACAGATTTGGGGCAGTCGTTGGATTGTGGTTAAGGAACCAGCCTTGCGACCTAAAGGTTCTCATTTTGATTCCCGGTTCCTTCAAGTACTTTTGTTCTTGGCCAAGACACCTAACCACCACTCCGGGCACATGTGCTCACTTCACCCCGTGTGTGTGTATACTTTGTTTAGTGTCTCAAATTAGTGTTAACATCTTTAGACCATGGTGGCACTGTGGCTTGGTGCTAAACATGTTCTCTTTTCAGCGCTGGTGATACAGGTTCTAATTTTCTCTGGGTTCTAATTTCCTTCCACAGTCCAAAATTATGGATTCAAGGTGAATTGGCTACTCTAAATTGCCCCTATATAGTGTATGTGAGTGAGTGTGTGCCCAGTAATAGATTGGCGCCCTCTCCTGGGTGTATCTGCCCAGTAGCCGAAACGTTCTCCCTGGATGAGCATATGGAACCCTCTGCAACCCTTTTGTATAGGAGAAGGTGGGAAATAGGATTAATGGGATAAAATGAGATTTTTAGATCATGAGAAGAGAAAGAAAAACCCACATCCAGACCTCCATGGGATAATAATTTTGATTTACATTTTTATGTTTTATTTTGTTCTCAATGTGTTCCACTATCTACTAAATAAAGATTTTCATCTTATTCATTGCGATCTAGGATGTGCTATTGTAGTGTTCCCATTAATTTTTATATAAGTGTATAATTGTTGCTGTGTTCGCATGAAAACAACCACGTTCAGGTATCGGTACCCCCTGAATGATGATCATTTGGAAGCCTGCTTTAGAATTGGCATCAGTAGCTACTCCTCCAGACTCCTCCTACCAGTGGATTGCCTTTTATTGGAATATCAACAAGTTTAACGTCTCTTACGTGTCACTTGAGTTTGGGTGAATACCTAATTTTCTGTTTCTAAAGAGCAACATTTTCCCCAATAGGATTGTTGCAGGAGTGAAGTGGCGCTGGGGGGAGAAGGTGGAGCCGACCGTAAAGGATTGTAATTATGGACAATTATTGCACTTGATGCAGCTCTGCTTAATGAACGTGTGTGTGCTTCATGACCAGGAACATCATACGGAAAGAGAGATCTGGAAATGAGCTGCAGGAAGCTCGTTTCCACTTCCACCAGCCAGCATGTTTATTTAAAATGTATTTTAAATACTGCGTTTTTAAAGCCGTTCCTAAGTTTGTGAACTCATGTCACCGGTCCTCGTTTCTTTCCCCCTACGTTACAGTAATGTTTTCACCACCATGCTTCACAGTAGCAAGAAACATAATCATTAGAAGGCAGTGGATTAGTGGTCGACATGTTCACCTCTCCATGCAGGGGATTCCTGATCTGGGTGGTTTTCATGGTCTTCCCGTGGGTTTTTTTTTTTTCGGGTTCTCCATTTTTTTCCTGTAGTCTGAAAACATGGATTTAAGATGAATTGAATGCTCTCAATTGTTCCCATTGCCTGTGTGTCCCAAGCCCATGAGAGGCTGAGAATTATTAATAATAATAGGTTTCACTTATACAGCGTCTTTCTAAGACCCAAGGACGCTTTACCATAATTTTTTTTTTTTAAAAAGCCATCCGGCTGACATCACTTGGCCAATCCAATATGCGAGTTCATCGCTGTGGCGACCCCGCTATTAAAAATGGTAAAACGGCAAAAGAAGAAGAAAAAGAAAGCACATTAGTGATTTGGTGTTTTTAGTTTTCCCATCTACATGGTTCTGGATTATAAATAAACACACAGACAATGGGAGAACATGCAAACTCCACATAAAGAGGTCTTTGTACTGTCTATCTGGAAATCCAACACAAACCCTGTCTGCTCTGTGCCTTCATTATTCAGGTTCTTAAATATTGCTTTTTTTCCCCATGTATTGCTCGTGGGTGTAAATGAATGAGAGTGATTTCCTGTCTGTTTGCCTCACTGCAGGAGTGAGCCGGGTTTAATTCCCACGTTGGGAGAGTAAAATGTTTACTGCGTGATTAGTTTGACATGTGAATGATGACTTTTAGAACATGCTGATATCTCGGACTAAACAACAATGTAATTGGAACCTAAAGTCACCTACACAGCTGCCGGCAGCTCATTATAATATTTTGTACTCACTCAGTTGGATGTCACACTTTTTTTTTCTCACTTCATCGGATGTTACACATGCAAATAATGTACGAGTGTAAGCTTATTTATTCATATCCCTTACACCCCAATTCACTAAGAGGTATATGTGTGAGAGTGAGAGAGAGAGACAGTTGGAAGGTAAACATGGAAAAGTACTTGTATTATTAAAATCACTTGATCTTGTTTACATCAGGGGTTCCAATGGGTCTCGGTCCGGGACTCGCATTTCCCCATGGTCATTTAGTCACGACCCACTTTTATAGAATACAAAACAAACAAATTTATTTCTGAAAAATAGCCTTTATAAACATATTTGAACATACACATACATGCAAAGTATGCAAATACTTTAAGAAACAAAGAAACTCATCCACAGTGAATGACAATCCACATTTCAAATTCTCTGGGTTAGATTTGCATTTTGCCATTTTGCCTCTGAATGTCATCACAGATTTAAAGAGATAAAAAACAGCCCAAAATTCGATGAGAATCAATTCTTTTTCTTTTTTCTTTTAAATGTACAGTTCTGTTTTCATTGCTAATACGTCTGCAAACAATCGGTGAAATCGATGAAAACCTACTTCTCACCTTCCTATGGTCCACAGTCCATGGTTCATTCAATATCACATCGGGTCTTTCTGAGTACCCCACTCCCATCACGTTCTTGGAACTAATGGGTTCTTGCTTTCCTACGTTTGATTGTTCGTTTTCTATCCCCATCCAACGCAACACTTCGGATAGATTGGGGTCTTGGCGGGTACCTACAAAGCAGAAACTTGACTATGTCATTCCTTTTCGCGACCTTGGAAAACCTACTGATAAACTCAGGTATGAAAGCAACTGCATGGACATAATAATACATTTAACTCCAATGCCATCACTTTTTTTAAATTGCCTTTCAACTTTCACGCTGTTATCAAGTTCTCCACCGTTTAGCGCAGCATGGGTACCATCCACTCTGATACTTTTTGATATTAACTCATAATTTTTGCTGTCTACACTATTAATAGTTTTTGCATAGCATTCATAAGGAAAACTTTACACCAAGTGGAGCAACTCACATGGAACACGTGTGTTACGTATATAAAATATATTACACACACACACACACACACTAACCTCACAATTTGACGTGCAATACATCCTGAGCATCCCCCTTTCTCCGCTTCACCGTCTACAATGTGCCAACCACTTGCTCTTGGTGTCATTGTTTCATAAAAACACTTCATCATCTGTAATGTTCATGGATTCTCAATCATCATCTTGTCCACTGTTGCCATTTTACTTGTTTCTGCCTCATTAGTACAAAAAGTGAATTTGTAATTACTTGAATTAATAAAAACGTCCTCATAGATTTGATCATCTATTGGGTTTTAGCCGATCCATTTTCTTGATTTTCAGTAAACGTTTCATTTGTGCCAAATACGGTTCATGCGGATCCCACGATCCATCATGGGTTTCACCCTTAACGCATAAAACTGTGTTTTCTTCAGCCAATTAAACAAAAAATATGGTTTCTCCAGAGCCGTAATGTCGGTCACATAAATAACGATTCACAGGTCTACAATCAGAACAGTACACCCTCTGTTCAGTACGCAGTGTTACTCATATGCACAACGTTTATGATGCAGCGCTACGAGAACTTGGCCCTGAATTCCTGTAGAGCACTCTGGTCCTGTAGGATGAGATACACCACAAAAACAAACCGAGTTTGCTAAGATAACATTCTGATGATTTTCACCTTCCCTACAGATTCTAAAGAGAAGCGAGTGCAACAGAACGGAAACTTTTCTTATACATGTTATGCTATAGGGAGAAGGTTAGCCTCAGTCTTACCTCTACTTAACCCCGATTTAATCCAGGATTCATCATTCCATTCTTAACACTTATGAGTTTCTTCGTCTCAAACGACAACATTGCCCTTTTTAAATCTCTGGTAGGTGGTGTAGGTGATGGGCACCGCAGGGTCAAGTTAGTTGTGTAGAAAAGGTTACTCACACCTCCAGCCAGACTGCTGGGCTGATGTGATCAATGACTGTAAATGTTAATGGAGCCCTAAAGCAGAGGTAACAATGAAGCACGGCAGGAGGGTCGACCCCACTAAAGCTAAGGGCTTCTCTCTTTAAGGCAGTCAGCTTTCTGTGTGACAGAAATGAACCATCAATACTCTAATAGGCTGAAGTTTGCAAGAACAAGGTCAAATAGTGCCAGGGCAGGTAGAGGAGGCCTTCTGTCCATACTAGTGTCCGTCTAGGCCGAAGTGATTCTGACTGGCTGTGGCTCAAATCCCCACTACACAGTAGATAAGAAAGGATAGTCTGTTTAAATACACAGTAGGTATTTAGTAGTAGGTGAGAATTTAGTAGACGATCCACTGAATTAGACGCTGAATTTCGAAGGAAGCGGCTGCAGCACACTGTGCCGTCTCATGATTCAACTGGAGCTGAATAATGTGATCAAGCTGAGAAAGTAAACAAGTCTGAAAGCAGGGGTTCGGCTGTACAAGTGAGAAAGATACCACCACAAAATTAGAAAAGAAAACATGATTAAGTCCAACAACAAATAGCCGTATGCATTATTTTTTCCTGGATAGTGAAACTCACAGTGGTGGTATGAAATATAATGTGAAGTAGCACTAAAATGGCTCATTGAGGTGTCTAAGGTTGCCAGGTTATTACATACTTGCTACATGCTTATTAGATTGGATATAGACAGAACCTAGACGATTTTATTGGCAGGCTACTGGAATAGCCGTGCTGCGATACGGTGGAGAAAGTGAATGTTAACCATGTGAATGTTAAAAGGCAATTGTTATTGAATGATTGATGGCTTTGGGGTTTATATGATGATGATTATCCGAATCAGTCGAACCCCCGGAAAAAACCCACACAAACACGGGGAGAACATGGAAACTCCACCCAGATAGGGATTCGACCTGAGAATCCCCAGCGCTGAGAGGCGAACGTGCTAACCACTAAGCCACCGTGCTGCCATAGGGTTTATATACATATACTCAAAAAAAATAAAGGGAACACAAAAATAACACATCCTAGATCTCAATGAATAAAATATTTCAGTTGAAAATCTTT
>JAOUQT010068169.1:0-10347 GCA_025769995.1 Xyliphius kryptos
CTTATGCAAAGAGATTCTTTCAGATTTATTAAATCTTATGATATTATGCACTGTAGATGATGATATGTTCAAACTTTTTGCAGTTTTACACTGTCGAGCAACTCAGTGATTTTTGCCTAAAGAAAAGTGAAATTACAGACATTTCATGTGTAGCACAGATCTCAGGAAAATATTAATTTTATTGTACTATTATTGTTACTGTTTATTAGGAGCCAGACTGACGCAAGCAACGTGAGCATTTGATAAAGCTGACTCATCTGTGCAGCCAAACATCTCGATGACTATCCATGATGACTTTACGGCTCTGCCTCCTTCGTGTTCTTGATTAAAATGTATTTATTGTGGCAGAGCCAAATCTGAACATAATGCTTCATTCATAGGGTAACCATTAGAGAAACATTAGTCATATTTAATATTGAATAATATTCCTATTAATTCTAAACACTGTTGCACGAAATATTAGTGTTGATACCATGCAGCATTAACGCTGAGTAATGCTGCCAGTGTTCATCCAGAAAGATGTCATTTATCTGAAGATCAGACCCATTTTCTGCGCTTTCTGTGGCTACAAAACATACCACTTTATTCTTGAACACTCGGGACTCGAGCAGCATTTCTAAAACACAAAGTACTCATTAATTATGGCTATTTAAATACAGCCTTATATGCCCTTGCCACTTCAGTGAAGATGTGGTAAACAATGGGCAACAAATCTACAAATTCATCTTGTGGTTGTCCTCAGGGAAAAAAGTCATGGATTAAAAACAATGCCTGCATAGTTTCATATGCTTTTATATGATATGATTGTTATAAGGACATTGGATTTAATTTGCTTTAGCTAAATAGAAATCTTAGTGTAACGTGAATAAGGGTGAGATAAAAATGAGCTGAACCTTGCTTGTGTTTATGTGTGTTTGTATTATATGTATCCAAGTAGCGTGGTGTATTCTGGAAA
Organism: Xyliphius kryptos; assembly: GCA_025769995.1. Taxonomy (NCBI): domain Eukaryota; kingdom Metazoa; phylum Chordata; class Actinopteri; order Siluriformes; family Aspredinidae; genus Xyliphius; species Xyliphius kryptos. The sequence continues at coordinate 956 of JAOUQT010068169.1, forward strand.
TTGATTCAAATGAATTCTACAGCCAGTGTGTGGATAGTTTTTGACTTGCTCTCATCTGATTACTATCATGACTTTCAGGCTAGTTTGTTAAAATGCATGTGGCTTATCCTCATACTCCTGATGTGAAACCCTCCTGAAACCCAATTGTATGGCTTCAAATAGAATAATTAATAGAGTTATTAAAATGTTTGTAATATTCTTAATTGTTAATTTGTATCGTTTTAGTGCTAGTTTTGTTAAAGATGTATATATTTGTATGAATTATGCATTAATGAATTCAGTACCTAACAACATATAATGAACATATTACATAACAAAGCACTTCTCAGACAAAAAATATAAATAAATATCATAATGAAGTGCTGCTGGGTTTTGCTGAAAAAAATAGGCAGGTGTGAGGGACAAAGTCTCCGGGCCAACTGTGTCTGATTCTCCGAAACATTCGAAAAAAAACTTACTTCACCTTGGAACACTGTTTAATAATAATAATAATTGATACTTTATTGATCCCCGTAGGGAAATTTTTTCTTTGCATTTAACCCATCCAGGGCTGAACACCTGGAGCAGCATGCTGCACTCTACTGAGGTGCACAGGGAGCAGTTGGGAATTGGGTGACTTGCTCAATGGCACTTCAGCCATGACTTGCCTAGAGTGGGGTTCGTACCAGCGATCTCTTAGTCCCCAGCCCTTTACCCTATCCATTAAGCCACAGCTGACCCAAAAAGGCATCTTTACTTTACAGCTTGATTTTTTTTACAGTACTGTACATTAATTCAGTTTTACTGAGTGTCTTGGACACAGCAATCATGATGGCAGGTTCTTCTGATGAGAGTTTAAAATAAAATACATTTAATAAAAGTAATTAAAAATCCATGTTTCCACACACACTACCACCATGTTTAATTGTTGGTATGAGGTTCTTATTGTGGAATGCAGTTAGCTTTATTCATGATGTACCGGAACTTGTGACTTCAAAAAAGTTCCCTATTTGACTTATTATTATCCCTAGAATGCTATCCGAAATGTCTTTCAATGTGAGATGGAGCTTTGTGCTCTTTATTTTCCAGTGTTCCTTTCTTTTTGTGAAATATTCCAGTCTTTTCAGACTGCTATATTTCAGTTCAGATTTAAGTTCTTCTACTTGGAAAGATGAGGGAGGTCTGTAATTTTCATCATAGGTACGCTTCAGCTATGAGAGACAATACGAGTAAAACAAAAAAAAAAACTCCAGGAAATCACATTGTAGCATTTTTAATCAATTTAATAGTAAATTATAGTGTTCAATAAGTATTTGGTCAATAACAAAAGATCAACTCAATACTTTGTAACATAACTTTGTTGGCAATGTCAGAGGTCAAACATTTCCTGTACGTCAGGGGTCGGGAACCTTTTTGGCTGAGAGAGCCATGAACGCCACGTATTTTATAATGTAATTCCGTAAGAGCTATAGAATATGTTTAAATCTAAATACAAGTAAATTTTATGTAGGACCAACACTTTTAAAGTAAAGCAAGTCTCTGAATTCTTTTAAGGCTGTGGCTAACTAATGATGAGTAAAGTACTTCTTACCATCAATGCCACTTCTGCTGCTGCATGGTTTTGCTGATGTCTTTGTAGCCTGGTTGATACGTGGTGAGGTTAAGCTTCATGCAGGCGTTGAGACTTCCATCTGTTTAACGTGAGCATATGTTGGTCTTGATGTTCTTCAGATGTGAGAAAGACTGCTCACATGCAAGCGCAGATTTACACATTTTCAGTACAGCAATTACTCACATGCTGCAGTGTGTGTGGTATGTGACGGGGAGCGTTTTCCAAGTTTTGACCATCAGCTAGTCGCGGGGTTGAAGTTTTTTTTTATTTCTCCACACTTGTGTTTTCTCGCCAGCTCTGCTTGTTGTGCACGTCTTTCAAATTTTCATTCAGTGACTTCATCTTATTCATCCACACATCTGAGGCCTTCCGATCAGCAGCTTGTAGCTCAAAATCTCTGACGGAGACACCGGGGATGTAACTCAGGTCGGCGCTGTCCACTGCACACTCGTGTAAATGGGTAATGGACTTAAAAAGACAAGTGCACTCCGGAAATACTCTAAAGAATGACTTTGAATGACTGCAGGAGATTAGATGTGAAGCTCGCTAACCTCTGGCGTGTGTCAAAGTGCCGCTTTAAATTTGACCGTTTCATCGATGCAATTTTATCATTGCATATTATACACACTGCAGAACCTGCGCTTTCCACAAAGGCAAATTCCTCTGTCCATTTCTTCTGAAAAGTACGATACTCCTCATCTTTTTTCTTTTTGCCATCTTCTCTGATAAAAGGGGTTTTGCATTTATCTAGCTGACTAATTGTTTAAAATTATCAAAGTTTACTTCCTGACCTCACAACATGTTACGTTTTATTCAATAAAAATTTGGTGGTGTTCTAGAGGACAACTGTGATTAGCTCCAGTTACTGATGGTAGTCTTCGTGAAATTGGTCCCAGCTCTTTGCAGGTCCCTCCAAGTAGTTCTGGGATTTTTTGCTCACCGATCTCATGAGTATTTTGACCCCATGGATTAAGTTCTTGCATGGGGTCCCAGATTGAGGGAAATTATCAATGTCTTCTATTTTCGTACAAATGCTCCCCAATTTGCTTGCTGATTGTAGATTCACTCTTCCCAGACTGTTGCAGGTCTACAATTTTCTTCCTGGTGTCCCGGGGGCAGTCGTAGGCTTGTGGTTAAGGAACCAGCCTTGTGATCGGAAGGTAACTGGTTGAGTCCCAAGTACCGACAAGTCATGGCTGAAGTGCCCTTTGGCAAGGCACTTCTCCCTGGGCGCTGTGCTGGCTGCTCACTAGTGTGTGTTTCAGTGCACGGATGGGTTAAATGCAGAGGACCAATTCTGCTGTGTGCAAACATAGTGGCAAAACGTATCACTTATACTTTTGACTGCTCTTCGTTGTCGGCGATTTTAGACCTCTCTCTTCTTGTCATGTAGGAGAACTTGCACAATCACTGACTGACTAAATACTGTGTTGCCCCACTGTACATGTGGCAAATTTGCATAGAAGAAATTAAATAGTTTGATAATAGTTAGATGATTAAAATACTATCCACACTCTGGATGTTGAATAGTGCAGATATTTGCCTCATCCTCGAACCTAAGAGCGCTGTAAACACGTACACATTTTATGAATTTACTAAATATGGCAAGAATCTCAGTTCAGTTTTTGTTGCATTCTATGGATAAATGATATGATGATGTCATAATCGTCATCGCTGTCATCAGTGTCATCAGCATTATAATTCAATTCTTCATAAGCGCCGCCACTGCCATCAGTTTCTTGAACTTAGTTTTTCTTTTCTTCTTCCTCTTTTTCTTGATAACACATGATGTTCTTCCACCTACAACCTCATTTACATTCCACGACTCCATTTTTATATGCCTTTTTTTTTTAAAGCCTAATCATGTTCAATGCTTAATCAGCCTCTCTTTACGCATGCAGTTGTTTTTCCAAAAGGTAAGTAATGCATTTATCACAGGCGACTGCACGGAGCACACCATCTGCAGCAAACACCATCATTCTGCATTTGGGATTCAGTGCTGATTATTCTCTCTGATCATCACTTTTAAAGGTTTTAGCTTCAGGAACCGCACTGTATCTTACATAAGCCCGTCGTAGCCCTTCAGGGTGCAGATACAGTACATAACAAACATACTTTGATATACTTTTTCATTCAGATTGTTTTCAGTGTCTGAAGTTTGCTTCTTTGGTTATTTACAGGAGTGGGGAGAAGGAAGAAGTTATGTTGGTTTGAACTAGTGGAAGTTTACAGCCTACGGTTTAACTTTGTTTGTGTTTAGATCATCTTAGTGTAGCTTCATATTGTTTAGCGTTGTTGATTTTGGTTGCCAGACGGCTCAAAAGGTCAGACGTCTATTTGTCCCATGAGAATTCCATGATAAATATCTCACGTGCACCAGTCGTTTGTATACGTTTGACAAACCTACTAGTCTATAATCCCTCAGTTCTGAGATGTTTGCTCCCATCCGGTGGCAACGTAATATAAAGGTCAGACTTCTCAAAGGATTCTCCAATCATTCCACAAGCAGGTCCGAGTTAAAAATCTCTAAGCCTTGCCCGGCCAGCTATGAGATGTTTGTTTCTTGCGGGTGGAATAAGGCTGAACAGCCTCCGACTATTTGACATATTCCTCAGAAAGATGGAAGTCTTCACTTGTGTCTAGGGTGTTTTTGTTATCAGAAGTCTGCAATACAGCTTTATTGGTAGTCTACTGGGGGTCAGTCATCTCTTTTACTGGACATTTTACTGGATGAAAAGATCTGCTAGACAATGCATACAGTATATGTTGCTAGCTAGCTGATATAATTTGCTAACTACGATTTTTAGGCATTGTTTCCTTCTATTAGCAGGCTAGAAAAAAACATATGTACAAGCCATTGTGACTCACTGTATTCCAAGTTTACATGCATATGGGAGATATTAGCATCTAGTCAGCTAGCATGAGGTCTTTAGCTAAAATGGTTGGTTATTTGCATTAAAGTGATTTAAAATAAATTCTACAACTATAGTCCTGTTTATTGTCGGTCTCTATTTGAAATGGTTACACGATTGCAGAACGAGGTTTTGCTAGCTCTGTAAAATAAAATAAGGATATCTAAACTAGCAACACCAGGTTCTCAAAGTGTTTGAAACAATCATGCTCTAATAAACAAACTTCATGACTGGATAAAAGTTATACTATCATAAAAGTTCCACTTTAAGGAATACTGTAGGTTGTCAGGTTTTTATTTAGTAGCTTCCTGGTTCTTGTAGGAAAGATCTAAAAGCCAGAAGCACAGGTTTTTATACAAAGGAAGATAAACCTCTCTGTACATCATGCGCCATGTTTTATCTCATCTTGTAAAATGTATTTTTAGCATAAAACTGTAAAGCCTTTTGTCTAAATAAAAATTACTATGTTTTCAAACCGGGTCAAAAAGTCAGTACATCATTTATTTGCTCTGCAAGCAACGGAACACAGGCGTATGAAATCTTGCAGGTTGTACTGATACCATCCTCACCTATATTGCCCTCCCTGACGGTGGCTTGACTCCTGAGAATTCTTCGGACTGATTGGGCGACGCCTCCGTGTTCCACATGGCCAGTAATACAATCAAAGTCAGGAGTGAAAAAGAGCTGTCATTACAGGCTACTTCTGTCCTTTCCCTCTTTCCAATTTCATTTTCTTTCTCTGTCTCTTTTTCCCTTTTCCATCCTGTGTCCCAGGTGAGATCTTGAATACCCTGGATACAGCCACACTCTGTAACTCTCTTTCTCGTTCTGTGCATTTCTAAGACTTTTTATCTTATTCTAGTTGTTGTTCTTCACCGTGGCTAAAAATCGTCTACTTTTACCAAAGTTTTTTGGCAGCTGCTCCTTCCCAGAATAAATTATGAGCATTAAAATCTCCAAGGCTTCCTAATGTGCGCCTGGCTGATAGCATGGTGTAATTGGTAACAAACAGAGACAATTACAGTGCTACGTGTACAGACAATAAATTGAAATATTCTTTGCAGAGGCATTTATTTAGCATGTAAAGAAGAATGTCTCCAGAGTCAGTGCCAGAGTTTTTCAACAAAGTCTGCAGGGCGGCGAGTTTTACAGAACTTCACAGTTCCCTGTTAGCATGACATGTTGCGTACCATATACAAGGATGAATGAAATACTATAGGCACATTAGTGATTTTATTTTATTTTAGCATTTTATTTTAATTTTCTAACTTTTAGAAAAGACAAATACACAATTTTGGCATAATCTCCAAACTTTGTACTATATCTTTTCCATCTGCCAGCAAGTTTTTTATAATCTGCCATTAAATATGTATGTAAGTAAAGGACGAGTTTAAGTAAGCCATCCTAGAATTTGCTACACGAAATGCACCTGGTCAAGATGCTGTTGAACTGCTCAGGTTTTAGGTGACACTGAACAACCTCTATAAGGTATGTATGTAAGTGTAAGAAACTGGAATGTGGTCAGAGAAAATGGGCACAGTCAGTCTTTGATCCACTGCCTAAGAAAGGTGGCTTGCTACGGCAACTACGGGATTATTACAGATGGCTTTACATGCTGTCAAGAAACTTTTTAAGATTGAAGGATAGATTGTCCAAGAACAAGCTGGATTTAGGCCAAAAAGAGGCACAAAGTATCAGATCACAAATCTCCGTATCATCTAAGAGAAACGATACAGGCACTTTATTTTTTATCAAATTACACAAAGGCGTTTGACATGGTACAATGTGGCTAATTATAGATGACCATGACCACCTGTCACACCTTAGCAGTCACACCTGGTCCAACTGCTAATAAATCTCTACAGTCATCATTGTGCAGTCGTAAGGTCATCCAATCACACATCAGCATGTTTCAGCCTCAGAAAAGGGGTCTGACACTGATGTCCTGTCACAATGTCTGTTATAATCCTAGGAGAATTAAGTAAAGAGAAAAGCACTACAGAAATCCAGAATTGGTGGATGAATCATTAAAAAACTCATGTATGTTGATGACATTGTCTTATTGGCATAATCACAAGAACAGGAGCTAGTGTCTTGTACTGAGGAACCTGCTAATTAATGCAGCTAAACCAAATCCAATTACCATAACGAAGACATACTAGAAAGCTTAAAGTAAGTAGTCTCTTTCATATATGTGGAATGTAGCATATCAAATGATGTGGGTTGTTCTGGTCAATTAAGTATGTCAGTGAGCATGGTGGTGATGGTCAACATATAAAAAAAACAAATCATGAAAGCTTTGTTCTGGCCATAAGCCACATATACACTATATTTCCAAAAGTATTTGCTCAGACGTCCAAATGATCTAAATCAGGTGTTCCAATCACTTTCATGGCCACAGGTATATGAATGCTTCAGCATACCAAGACATTTTCGACAATTCGAAGCTCCCAACTTTGTGGGAACAGTTTGGAGCTGGTCCCTTCCAACATGACTGTGCACCAGTGCACAAAGCAAGGTTCATAAAGACATAAATGACAGAGTCTGGAGTGGATGAACTTGACTGGCCTGTACTGACCTTAACCTGATCGAACATCTTTAGGATGAATTAGAGCAGATACTGCTCGTCCAACATCAGTATGTGACCTCACAAATCCCCTTCTGGAAGAATGGTCAAAATTTCCCATAACCTCACTCCTAAACCTTGTTGCTAACCTTGTGGAAGTGTTGAAGCAGTTCTAGCTGGATTAGCTCATATGTAAGTCAGTGCAGGTGAGAAAATACTTTTGGAAATATAGTGTGGATGTGAAGCCTGGACACTGAAAAGAGCTTTTGGAAAACAAGAAATTTCCTCAAGTTTTAGAGGATTTCATGGACGAAGATGATTACCCTGAGCAAGTCTACAAGAAGACCAGAACAGAAGGGAATTACTGAACTACATTAAATTTATGTTACTATGGTCATGTGGTAAGACCTCCACATGACACTATTGTAGGAATTGTAATGACAGGACTTTTGGAGATAATCAGAATGTGGAAGGCAGAGAATAACCTGGCTGGACAACATCATTTGCCAGGCCGCCATTGTAAATAGACACCTGTTCTTAATGACCTGTCTGGTAAAATAAAGGTTTAAATAATTATAAAAAAAATATATGTAACATGAACTGATTATCAGGGGTCAGATCACTAAAGAAACACAAGATACTAGGCTTTGGAGAAAGCTGACACATCCATGCAACCAACCATGGTGAGGCGATGTCATATCACATGACATTAAAACTGTTGTGTAGAAGTAATTTTTGTACTTTTTTGACTCACTCTCATATACACTATATTTCCAAAATCGTTTGCTCACACATCCAAATGATCAGAATCAGGTTTTCCAATCACTTCCATGGCCACATGGAATATATGAATGCTTCAGCATACCTACACTTCCATGCGCCCAAGGAAACAGTTTGGAGCTGGTCCCTTCCTTTTCCAACATGCACAAAGCAAGGTCTATAAAAACATGGATGACAGAGTCTGGTGTGGATTCAGGTCTTCTCGTCCAACATCAGTGTGCGACCTCACACATACGCTTATGGAAGAATAGTCAAAGATTCCCATAAACACACTCCTAAAACTCGTGGACAGCCTTCCCAGAGGAGTTGTAGCTGTTCTAGCTGCAAAAGGTGGATGGACGTCATATTGAACCCTATGGATTAGCTCATATGTGAGTCAAGGCAGGTGAGCGAAGTCAGGTGACCTTGGTTGTGTACTATTTAAACGTGTGTGTGTATTTTGTTTCCCACCAAATAATAGTTATATCACTCTACCATTTTCTTCCCTTATTATTTCTGAAATGAGCATTGAGAAAGCTTGAAGCACAGAATTATAGAGTCTTCTTTTCGTTATAATGGAGATTGTAAAAGATGACAAAAGCGAATGTGATGCTGTTCTCGAGTCCATTTCCATCTGTATTAGAAGAAAAATAATGGCGTTGTTAAATTTTTTTTTGACGGAACTGAAGACTGGGGTTACATTAAGCTGCTCTTTTTTTCATTTTATCCGAACACAAGTTATGGATAAATTGACGCCTGCTTTTTTGCTTGTGGTTTTTACTAATCCTCAGATAGACGCCATCCTTTTATTTTCCATTATCATTTCTTTGTAGAAATATGTTGTTCTGTGACAGGACCTCGAAGGCATCTCTAAGCTGACCTGCAGGATCTTTATAAGCATGACCAGTTTGTTATCCGAACTCACTTTCATTAATATGAATAAGATTCAGATTTAGAATCATACAGGAAAAGTGCTTTGGTGAAAAAAAAAAGTTAACCGGAGGTCAAAATATATAATGAGGCATATTAAAAGAGATATTAGGGCTGGGGTTCAAATTATTCACAAAAATACTCATTGTTGCCAAGAAGCTTTACAGAAAGACTTAACTTAAAAATGATAGGTCAGGGTATCAATAAAGTATTTGCTGTGGACAGATTATAATTTTGATTTCTAGCTGATCTTTGTTGAACATATAAAACTTATTTGTGAAAAATGATAAACACGATTAAAAACATAGGATATACAGGAGTTAGACAATGAAACTGAAAAACCTGGTTTTAGACCACAATCATTTATTACTATGGTGTAGGGCCTGAATTTGCGGCCAATACAGCGTCAATTCGTCTTGGGAATGGCACATACAAGTCTTGCACAGTGGTCAGAGGGGTTTTAAGCCATTCTTCTTCCAGGATAGTGGCCAGGTCACTATGTGATGCTGGTGGAGGAAAACGTTTCCTAACTTGATCCTCCAAAACACCCCAAAGTTGCTCTTGATACATCACAAAGACTTACTGTCTTGGTCACAGATGCACCAGCAAGACGTGCACCAACAATTTGTCCTCT
>JAOUQT010068196.1:0-10346 GCA_025769995.1 Xyliphius kryptos
AGATTATCAGAGCCATGAATTTTAACAAAAGCTTGAGCCAGAAGCTCTGCCTTGTCCACATCAAACACAGCTTCCCTTGCACCCTGTACCAACACAGGAATAGTGGCAGAATTTGTAATGCCCCTCATTTTCCGAATTATATTCCACACTTCATTCACATGAATGTCCGTCCCAATACTACTACAGAAGGTCCTCCAATACTTTATTTTTAGCAGATTTAACCGTTTTTCTCACTATAGCTTGAGCCTGTTTATAATGAATTAGATCAGACGACCGCAGCGTTTTCCGCACCAATCGGAGGGCTTTATTACGTTGTCTAACTGCCATTGAGCACTCTGACGTCCACCAGGGAACTGCTGCCTTCTTACCCACATACTTTTTAACTGGGACAGATTCCTCAGCAGATTTATATAATATATGACACAATTCCTTATTACAATCATCCACATTCTCAGACATCGACCAGTCCTCCAATCTTTGGTCGCACAAGGCAGAAAACATCTTCCAATCAGCTTTATTAAAATTCCACCTGTGCCTATATCCTTGCTGCTCAGTAACCACCTCTGGTCCTATATCACAAAAAATGGGATAGTGATCACTACCTAAACTAGTAGACTGTAAAACATTCCAATAGCTCTTTCCAGCTAGATCAGAAGATGCCAGTGTTAAATCTATCACAGAATTAGAATGGTTATGCAAATCAAACCTGGTACCCCTGCCATCATTTAAACAGATCAAGCCCTCTTCCTCTAAATACTCCTCAACTGCTAGACCGTTATAATCAGTAACAGAGCTACCCCATAAAGTACTATAGGAATTAAAGTCCCCACACCACAAAGCCCTACTCTGACCAGGCCTTGCAAAGTTTTTTTTACAAGGGTTATAAAAATTAACAACCTTGAACTTTCCACAATTGCCCCAGACCTCCACCACTACTGACTCAAATTCTCTACTTATAAGAATAATTCTAAAACCAATCCCATCTCTAATAAAAGTGGCTACTCCTCCACCATTACCCTGTTCCCTATCTCGTCGAACAATCTTAAAGCCTGTTAACGTAAAGTTAAAGTGGGGCTTAAGCCAAGTTTCTTGCACACACACAATATCTGGCATTTTTTTCCTACTAACAATATTTTTTTTTAAATCTTGTCCATTAGCAATCAAGCTCCTTGCATTCCACTGTAATATTAAAAAACCCATCAAACGCCATCACTTAACTGTGTGGGCATAGCCCTTCCAGCCAGACCCGAGCTTATAACCTTCCAAGTTAGACCTTTAATATCCAGGAATTTCTCCGCAGATCTCACAATTATTTTAATTCTTTTCGTCCTGCTATTAGTCTGGGCAGTACAATTCACTACATCAGCTATAAACATGAAAAATTTAAGCTTATCAACAACCAAAGTATCCTGGATAATAGGACAATGTGTTTGGTGGCTCAAGTCAGGTGTGGAAACCTCCGTAGTTTTGTGTGCTGTCTTACTGACCTCCTTCAGTGTTTCAGCATAAGATAATTCTTGCGTAACTCGTACTTGTTGGACTTCTGCAGCTTTTTTCCTCACTGCACAACCTCCATATGCAGCCTTATGTTCCCCACCACAGTTGCAACAATTGGGTTTAACACCCTCCCCACAATGCCCATACTCATGTTCTCCTCCACAGACACCACACCGTTTCTTCCCTCTACAGGCAGCAGCAATATGTCCATACCTTTGGCAGTTAAAACATCTCACAGGTTGAGGGACATACACCCGTACCTGGAAGCTTATATATCCCAGAGAAACCCTATCGGGCAAGACGTCGCCACCAAAACGAATCATCACAGAAAGACTTTCCCCTGTAACGCCATTCCTAAAGCCTTTTAGCCTAATAGCGTCGATCACATTGCCTCCAGACAGATTACGTTTGATCTGATCCATGGTAATATCCAAGGGTACCCCCGTGATTACTCCCCGCAGCCATTGCCGATCTTTAAACACCCTTGGCATCACCTTTTTGCCCCCTAATTGCTTTAATTTCAACGCTTTATCCCGCTGACAGTCATCTTGACATGTAATCAAAAGCTTACCTCCTCTCAAAATCTTTACAGCAGCCACATCCCCTATTGCCGTCTTGATGTCAGACGTTAACCTGATTGGATTTGGCACGCTAACAGACTCAAACTGCAACAGAATCAAGTATTCCTCCTTTCGACGCTTCTCTATCCTATAATCTCTATCCTCAGATAACCGTCTACTTTTCTTAGATTGGACCAGCTGCCACTCTCCACCACCTGGCCAATTCCCGCTTCTACAACCAAACGAGTCTGGCTCACTAACAGAGCCATCGTCACTTCCGTCCATCCTCACTTCAGTCACAGCTCAGTCGCCACCTACCGCCCAGAAAAAATAAAAGCGCTGAACAATAATTAAAAACTTAAAGAATTCTTAACACACCCCTTTATGAATTAATTAATTCATTTAATTTTATTTGAGTTCAGTTTAAGATGGCAGAAAAACATGTCATATAAAAGTAAACTGTTGTAAAAAACACAGTAAAAGTGAATTTAGTTTTCACACACACACACACACACACACAAGATTTGAGGAAGTACGTGTTAAGGTTGTGTGCATGTAAAATACAGTGTGCAGAATTATTTGGCAAATGAGTATTTTTATCACATCACAGCTTCACTACTCGAAGCTGTACAGTCTTGAAATCCACCTGCCAATTAAGTAAATCAGGTGATGTGCATCTCTGTAATGACAAAGGGTGTGGTCTAATGACATCAACACCCTATCTAAGGTGTGCTTAATTATAAAGCAACTTCTATTTCTTTGGCAAAATTGGTCAGAAGAGAAATTTCACAGGCTCACAGACACAAATTGTGAGATGTCTTGCAGGGATGCAGCAGACTTAAATTGCCAAACTTTTGAAGCATGATTATCGAACAATCAAGTGTTTCTTGGCAAATAGCCAAGAGGGTCGCAAAAAGTGTGTTGAAAAAAAGGCGCAAAATAACTGCCTATTGTCATTGGTGTGATTGAGAAATTCTCAGTTCTCAATGCCGATCCTTTAATAATAAGATGCCTCCGACAGAAATAGTCTCATATACATTCCTGAAAATAAATTGAAACCAAAATCAGCTCTCAAACAGAAGTCCCACGGAGAAGGCATAACTGACAAATCGCACTGAGCGTACTAGACACATACCAACGTACTTGATGTGACACCTCACTCACTTAAATACTCTCACGACAGGGTGCGTCTCAGCTGACGGAAATGAGATAACATAAACCTAAAATTCAGGTGACGCATCTTTCGTCATCCTGCGTGGAGATGATGCCACAGAGGTTACACCAGTGAATTGAGGAAAATCAAGCGGGAAGCTGCCAATATGCCATTTGTCACCAGTTTTGACATATTTCAAAGCTGGATTGTTACTGGAATATGAAAAAGCACAAGGTGCATGATACCATGTCAAGACTGGGCCAAGAAATATCTTAAGACTAATTTTTTTAGACTAATCTTAAGACTGAGTTTTATAGACTGATAAAATAAGAATAACTCTCGATGGGCCAGATGGATGGGCCCGAGGCTGGATCAGTAAAGGGCAGAGAGCTCCACTCCGACGCCAACAAGGTGGAGGTGGGGTACTGTGTATTGTGGAACGTTTTTGGGTTGAGAATGGAGTGAAGCTCAACTCCCAGACCTAATTCTGGAAGACACCTTCTTGAAGCAGTGGTACAGGAAGAAGTTGATATCGTTAAAAAAAAAACATGATTTTAATGCAGGACAATGCTCCATCACATGCACCCAAATAATCTCCAGCGTGGCAGGCCAGTAAAGGTCTAAACAAAGAAAAAATAATGCATAAAATGTGAGATTTTCAGGGAGGAAAAACAGTACACCTCTCTGAACAGTGTCTTGGAGGCTGAGGTGGCTGCTGCACGCAATGTTGATTATAAACAGATCAAGCACCTGACAGAATCTATGGACGGAAGGCTGCCGAGTGTCATCGTAAAAAAAGATGGCTATATTGGTTACTGATTTTCGGATTTGTTTTTGAACGTCAGAATTGTTTATTTATAAATTACATTGAAAATAAACAAGTGAGATATGTATATATTTGGTTTTTATTAAGTTGTCTAATAATTCTGCACAGTAATAGTTACCAGCACAAAATCCTAAGATATCCTAAGCCAAATCTAAAAAAAAAAAAATTAAAATAAAAAAAACTCTCCTACTTCAATAATATGTGGTTTGATATTTATGAGTCTTTTGGGTTGATTAAGAACATAGTTGTTCAATAATAAACAGAATCCTCTCAAATACAACTTGCCTAATAATTCTGCACACACTGTATTGATTCATTTACATTTACATTTAATCATCAAGCAGATGCTTTTATCCAAAGCAACTTACAAATGAGATAACACTGCCAGTGTAAACAACTACACTGTAGTATCATCACAGCCTGCGCATTTAATAGAAATGGCTCTATTTTTTTTATATTTGTTTTTTATAGCAAGTGTTTGTGGAGGGCAGCACGGTGGCTTAGCGGTTAGCATGCAACCCTCTCGATGCTGGGGGTTCCCAGTTCGAACCCTGATCTAGGTGGAGATTCCATGTTTTCTCTGTTTCTGCGTGGGTTTTCTCAGGGTTCTCTGGTTTCCTCCCACAGTCCAAAAACATCGTTTCCAGGTAAATTTAATGCTCTAAATTGCCCTGTATAGTGTGTGTGGATGTGTGTGAGTGAATGAGTGAGTGAGTGAGTGTGTGCCCAGTGTTTCTGCCCAGCGCCCAAGATGTTCTTCCCTGGATTGGCATGGGGAACCCCACCGCGACCCTAGTGGAGGAATAAGCGGAAGATAATGGTTGGTTGGATGGATGGATGGTAGAATTTTTGTAAAAGGTGTGTTTTAAGTTTTTTTTGAAGATGCTGAGTGAGTCAGCATTGCGAATGGTGTTGGGAAGATTGTTCCACAATTTAGCAGTGGTAAATGAAATGGAGTGAGAATTAGCACCACGGTAAATTGGAATCACCAAGCGACATTCATCAAAAGAGCGCAGTGAACGTGTCGGAATGCATTGAGAAAAGTTGGATTAAGGGTCAGAGGTGGCAGATCCAGAGATTGACATGTAGTCCAGAAGCAGTGCCTTGTACAGGAAGCCAATGGAGAAAGATGAGTAGTGGAGAGACATGAGTTCGCTTGGGCTGGTTGAACACAAGTCGGGCTGCAAAGTTTTGAACCAACTGTAGAGTCTGCAGTATCTGCACCTTTTAGTTCTGCTGCCCTAGTCACATGCTGCACTGTGTGTCAATCATCGGTGATTTATTAGCTCTAACTATGTTTCTTGTCTGTTTTTCTGAGGCGGCGTTTTGAGGCGTTCCGGTCTCCTAGTCTATGGCACTCCCGGTGCACTGCGTATACGAAGATTATGGAGAAGAACATGGACTTCTGTTGGACTGACAGCGTTGCAGTCCTGGAGGATGGACTCATATATTTTATAACATTTTTACTATTGTAAAATATGTACACATGGACTAAATGGACACACATGAACTGAGCTATATACAATCTGTACATGGCTGTCGTATACTGATGCTGCCCGGTCTCTCAAGAAGGATGAGCCCCCCACTGAGGCTTGGTCCTCCCAAGGTTTCTTCCTAAAAAATAACATTATAACAGGGAGTTTTTTTTTTTTTGCCACTGTCGCTTCGGTATGCTCTTTGGGAGTTTAGGCTTAGAACTCTAAAAATCTGATCTTTTTACTTTTGTTGTAAAAAGCTCTACATAAATAAATAACTTGAAGTTCAATTGCAAGAAGTCAGGCTTGACAGACAGAAAACGCACCCAATGCTAGGAGGCTGTCCCCGCCTCCCCCATCATGTATATTGAACCTAGAGGGCATGTTCTTCTTTAGTTATTTATCCGCTTTCGCGGCCTCACATCTGTTCGCAGATCCTACAAATTTACATTTCACTCAACCTCGATCTCAAGTTCCGCCTCAACTCTCTCCATGCGCTGCTGTTGGATGTGTGTGAGGCATGTGCTCTTCGGTGCTTCCATGCGCTTGAAAGCCCTGCAGTCACAGGCCTACCCAGCTGCCTATAGTGTGTTCATCAATGCAATGTATGGGGTTAAAGCATGCGCACAAGGCTCTTGCTCAGTGATGATTTTAGCCACTGCCTTGCGTGGCCCAAGCAAATGCTCTCCCGTCGTGTCATGGTCTCTGCCGTGCATAGCAACGTTGAGTAATGCGACTCAGACACGGGAAGGCTTGTTTTCTTTTCGTCTCAGTTAATAATATCATTTGCATTATATTTGTTAATTAACTGTTTTTTCATTCATTCCTTTTCTGTCAGGTGATTAGGACTTTTGTTTTATATTCTCCTAGCTTCTGTCTCGCTGGCAGATCGGCATTGTAACGCGTTGTTCGTTGCCCTATGTTGTGTTCTTCGTTGCGTTATCTTGTATGTTTGATAATAAACCTTTTCACTTACCGCCATCTCCTGGATCCATTCAGCGCAACTCGCGCTCGACACGCATACGTAACAGAATGCCGATCTCACGTCATTTGGATCCAGGACAGTTTTCCTAAAAACACGGTAAGTGTTTCTTTTTGTATCTTGGCCGGAGCGCTCGCGCTGCTTACCTCGCCGCTACCCCCGCCTTCTAGTCTTTGTGTTTTCAGGCCGGAGCGCTAGTAGTTAGGCTTTAGCCCCGCCTATTAGTTCCTTTTTGTGTTGTGCTCACGTGGCGCCTGCGCTGCTTACTGTGGCGCTGGCCTCGCCGTATAGTTTTCTTTCCCTGTTGTTCGTTTGTGTGTCTTCACCCAGTATGTCCGAACTGTGGTGGTGGGAGGAGTTTGTGTGCCTAGACGGTAATGATTCAATTCACTCTGAGGAAAGAGTCGACTCGTGTCGATTCCGAGGATGAATCGTTTGATTCATTCCTCTCAGAGCACATTCTTCCACCCCACATTCTCCTGAATTCCCCAGATTTATGGCCCGCTTCCTGTTCCCGCTCCAAAGGGCAGTCTTCCTCCCTGCGAAGTACTTCTCCTGTTGAAAACCCCCCTTGTCTTTGTGTCCGTATGCCTGTCCCAGACATTTTTGGACTCCTCCCTCATTTTAGCAACCTTCTCCTCCCGTCGCCACCTCTTAGAGGTCAAGCCCTGTCTTTTCGAGGTGTGCGATCAAGCGTCCTCGGGACCCCCACTCTTCAGCCCAGCCGAGGCGCAGACCCTGACGCAGGGGTGGGTTATGGGTCAGTGAAGCAGTTATGGGTATGGTGGGGATGTTGCAGGTCGAGGAGTGGGTGCTGGTGAGGTATGTGAGTCTGTGTCATCTGTGGTGGGCGTGTCGGAGTGTGGTGTGTCGTCCACGTCTGGTGCGCCAGTGTGTCCCCTTCTGTCTGATCTTTGTCTTTGTGCTGTCCCTCCTTGGCTCTGTCCTGTCCATCATTTTTGTTGTGCCGTTTTCCCTTTATGTTTGTGTCCGGCTCGCGACCCCGACCCTCTTGTCTCCGATCGCAACCCCTTGACGCTCGCTATCCCTCGCGACACCGGATTGCCTGATGGGGGGGTGGGTCGGCTGCAGTGTGGCTAGAGATGTTGTTTTTTTGCCTTGGTATTGCTGTGTCCTTGTGTTACTCTGTGCAGGACAGAGAGGAGAAGCGAGAGGACGACGACGGCGGCAGAGAACAGGAGAGTTCCGCAGGCTCTCCAAAGAGGGCTGTCCCCTTAGCCCTTGAGCGGCAGGCGAGGGCTGTTCATCCAACAATGTCTCAGCCTGGTTCTGCCTAGTCCACAGAATCTCATCCTGGTTCCGCCCAGTCCACAGAGTCCCAGCCTGGTTCCGCCCAGTCCACAGAGTCCCAGCCTGGTTCCGCCCAGTCCAAAGAGTCCCAGCCTGGTTCCGCCCAGTCCAAAGAGTCCCAGCCTGGTTCCGCCCAGTCCACAGTGTCTCAGCCTGGTTCCGCCCAGTACACAGTGTCTCAGCCCGGTTCTGCCCAGTCCACAGTGTCTCAGCCAAGGGCCACCCAGCTTAAGGTGCCTCTTCGACTGCTCATGAAGCGGAGAACTCTGTGCCGCCCCCCTCGACGTCCGCCCGTGGAACAGAGAGCTCAGGGCTGTCCTCCTCGTCGTCCACCTGAGGGATGGAGACCTCCAGGCCATCCGCCAGAGGGACGAGGAACTCGAAGCCGCCCTCCACGTCATCCACCTGAGGAATGGAGACCTCCAGGCCGTCCACCAGAGGGACGAGGAACTCGAAGTCGTCCTCCATGTCGTCCACCTATGGGATAGAAAACGCAAGGCCATCCGCCAGAGGGACAAGTCACTCATGGCCGTCCTCCACGTCATTCGCCCGAGAGGAGGAGAACTCTGTGACGCCTCCGACGTTGTCCGCCAGAGGGACTGAGCACTCCAAGCCGTCCTCCACGTATCCCCCCTACAACCCCCACCCCCCTTGAGAACTCAAGGCCGTTCTCCACGTCGTCCGCCCGAGAGACGGAGAACTCAAGGCCGCCCTCCTCGTTACCCGCCGGAGAGGAGGGGATCTTCTTCTTGTCCGCCTTCTGGCCGTCATTGCGTCCCCCTGCGGTCGACGCTTTTGAAGAAGGGGGGCGATATGTCAGGTGCGCTCGGCGCTCCTGACTTGTTTTTTTTCGTCTTAGTTGATTATATCATTTGCATTCTATTTGTTAATTAACTGTTCTGTTTTTTCATTCCTTCCCTTTCTGTCAGGTGATTAGGACTTTTGTTTTATATTCTCCTAGCTCCCGTCTCGGTGGCAGATTGGTATTGTTTTTGTAACGGGTTGTTCGTTGCCCTATGTTGTGTTCTTCGTTGCGTTCCCTTGTATGTTTTGTAATAAACCTTTTCACTTACCGCCGGCTCCTGGATCCATTCAGCGCAACTAGCACGCCGCGACTCGGGTTCGATACGCATACGTAACACCGAGCAGCGCAGCCGTTCTCAGCTGTACCGGATGTGTGGAGTGTGCTTTTGGGTAAGCCCTTCATGAACACTACGTGCCTGAGTTTGAGCTGCCACACTCAGAAAGTTGTGAGTATGGCTTCCGCGCCATCACACAGGCTTATCAGCCTGTAGCGCATTATTTGGCGTATATTCACATGCTGGAAGTGAAATATTCCAACATCACTCAGAGCAAAACTGAGCTTGGCACCTGAGAGGTCTAAATATCAGCGTGCTACGGTCAGCCCCTTGCATAATCACTTTAATTTAGGGTGCTAGCAGGTCGACCAGATCGCTGTAAGTGACGTGTTTGAGAGGTGGTGTTCTGATAAAGGGGAAGTAGCTTATCAAAGCTTTTGTACTTTGTTCCTTCAGGACCTTATGAATGAGGGAAAGTCTTTCTCCATCATTAAGGTCTATGTAGTGGTGATATCGTTATGTCGATATGTCATGTCGGTTTTCATGTCGCCTCCATAAAGCATTTCAGTGATCTGCATGCTTTTTCAGTCCACTCATTGTGCATGCACTTCTCCCCGAACAGGAAAAGAGTCGCGCCTAGTCTGAATGTGACCTTTGTGCCAAAAAGCATCCCAGTCTCTACAGAAGAGATGCTGAATCTGCAGGTGTTTCACCTGCATCCTTTCTCCTCGGTCGAGGAGTGGAGACTTCATGCTTTGCCCAGCGTGACCTCTCCACAATTACCTGAGCAGAACCACAGCGTACAAGAAGAGTGACCAACTCATGGGCCTCCTCATGTGCACCTCACATACTCTATTTGAATTGAATCGTCTCAGACGTCACTGTGAATCATACGCAAGCACAATCAGGGAGTTGAATAAATGAACGAACTTCATTAGGTAGTATAAATGATAACATTTAAAGTGTTTAAAAAGGCTGGTTAGACAGTGTATCTGCTTTTCATTGTCTGGTGTATAGGACCTAGAGCAACTCACTGTAGGTCCAGTGCTATGCTGTAAGAACACTTTTAAAAGATATTTAGCAAACATAATTGGACCATAAGGAACAGCAATATGTTTCTGATCATGATACAATGCAAAATGTAAATGGAATTAAAATTGTATGAACTGTTCACTGTACAAAAGAGCACTGTTCAAATGTTCAATAAATAAACTTCTACAAATGGGATTGTTTCACAGGCAAAATACCAAAGCAGAACTGTAGATGGCGCCAGACACCAATAAAATATTATTAATGGAAACTTTTCTGGCTAAACTTAATGTAATTAATTAAAAGTGACTCTTAAATAATACTTCATGAACCAAAATCCTATTATTTTACTAGTAAACATTTATGAGCAATTAAATTTACAAAACAAAAATGAACCTATTGAACAACATATAATAAAACGATTTCAAAATTAT
>JAOUQT010068204.1:0-10346 GCA_025769995.1 Xyliphius kryptos
ATATGTAGTGTGTGTGTGTGTGTGTGTGTGTGTGTGTGTGTGTGAATTTTTAATAAATGTTTTCTCTTTGATAAAGAGAAAGAGGGAGAGAGAGAGAGAGAGAGAGAGAGAGAGAGAGAGAGAGAGATTAAATGAGAAGGAAAGACTACCCAAGCATGTGAGAATTCCTCCAGTCCAGCTATTATGCCGGTGATGAATGAAAGCTAATGTGGGGCCAAATGCAGCATTGAACAAGTGTTTTCTTTTCCTGTAATGTCCATAATGGTTAAATCAAACAGCAATTACCCACATTAGCCAGCTGTGAGCCACCTGTAAGAGATGTGATAAAAGATAATGATGATTCACTCAGAGAAATCGCTCAGCAATATAAAGGGTTGTAATATTCCGCCCCTTATACTTTCATGATTTTAACTAATAATGCTTAAGGTATCATTAAGAAACTATATATTAACATTCACCTTAAACTTTAAGAGCATAATTCCATCCAACAATGAAATTATTATAACTAAGTTTGAGCGGTGCAACAGAACCATTATCATTCAGCAGTTTGAAGCCGTCTGTGGTCAGAACTCTCATTCTACTGGCCCTGTACTTCCGGCGCACTCAAACTCCTAGAATATTAAGCTTACTTAAGTTAGAGGACTTAGTTACAAGATCACACTTTATTTGAGGGGGCATTTAAAATTATTTAGTTTCAAGTTCAAGTAATTTATTTATACATTAGAGCACTATTTACAACAGTGTGTTGACATACATTTTATATATGTGTATGTATAAATAATTTTTTTTTCTTTCATAAAAAAGAACACATTCTATATGAATTAAAATGGTGTTTTAATAAACAGATATGAGGACTTTTAAAGTCATTTTCAGGAACGCTACAAGGCTTTATATTAGTTATTTCTACAATTAAAATATCAACAGTTAAAATATATCATTTACTGCATATAGCCTTATGCCACTTTGTGTTCGAAAATCTTATGGCATGCTTTAATAACATTTTATGAGTGTGGTTATGTACATCAATGGACATTAACAAAGTCTTATGACAAGTATTATAAAGCATTATGAATACTTTATAAAGCTTTATATACAGTAAATATGTTTTAATTTACCCAGTGGTGAAAAAAAGACAAACCTAATGATACACAGTGAAAACGTGCATGGTAATGAGCCAAATGTATTATTTTGTTTGATTTCAGTTTTGGCCCAAAAAAAATATTTTGGGGCATCCCTACTTCTGACTCATGTTTTATACTAGGTCTCTTCTCAGTAATGTTTGCCTTTGGTTTGTCATTCTGTTACAGGCTGACATCATTGCTTAACGTATCCTGTTTCCCAAAAAAATCTGTTCTTTTTTTTGACCCTGTGCTTTGTTTGCTTGACCTGTCTGTTTCTGGATTTTACTTGTCGTCTGTAATAAAAAAATGTAAAAAAAAAAAAAAAAAAAAACTACAGTCGCTCTCAATGATCCTCTCCCTGGTAGCTGGGCATGACAAGGAGGATTGACTATGGATGGAAATTTGATATGTAAACAATCAAGGAATAAAACAAAACTTTTATATAATAAAAAATAATTCTTTAATGAAATAAGGCAAATGTATATCCACAGCCACCACTCCAGTTCGTTAATGCTAAACTGTCCTAGTTGGTCAATAAATATACAAATACATTTTTTTATTCTTGTTCTAATCTGCTTTATAAACTTAAATTGTGGTGTCAGTAGCTTACTTCAGCATCCATATGGCAATTTACAATTACATTTTGAAATATTTGTAACACTGTAATACTTATTGGGAGGACCTGTTAAAACATGTTTTGATAAGCCAGATTGGCATATGGTAGGAACACATGGTATGCTGAAGGGGTCACTCACACATTATATACAAAAACAATCATTGGGTGAGTTCATATTGTAAGTTAATAATGCTTCTGGATTTTTGTAAAGTATTCATATACAGTTACAGGAGAACATGCAATATGTACTTTAAAGATCTTGTTTGTTATGACTAAAATCAGAACCTAATTGCTGTAAGGAAAGTGCGTTAACCCCTGCACCCTCACAGTATTTCCAGTAATGAGTAAATCATAGAAATATAATTAGGCTGCAAAAAGATAAAGATGTTTTAGAAAGGGTCACCCAGTAATATTTATTAATTTGAACATTGTTCATAAGCTAAACTAGGTGTTCTATTTTGTATGTACTATGCCTTTATTACAGTAAATGATACATTTTAGTTTACTGCCACCGAGGTGAACAATAGAATCAGTTTCTATACAAAGCAAAAAATTCATGTCTGATTCCAAGTGATTATTTCCCAGCATTTCACTGACTGTATCAGCCTTCTTTTTAAACAATAGATGGAAAGCTTGCTACTAGAACACCTTCTTTTCTTTGTTATGCAAGATACCACATCTCTGCCTCTGAACTTGTCACCATGGCCTGAAGTCTTTTTCCTGGAAAACAGAAGACCATGTAGCACCACTTTTCCTCTTTGTAGTGACACCCTAAGGATGAGACGTCACTCGTTCTACACTTCCTTTATGCCGGGCCTCAGAAGGCCTGTGCAGGTTTTAAGAGCGGGATGAGGGAGGTGGCGAGAAACAAACGGACCTGCTTGGACGCTTTGATCTTCATTTCCTGCCTATTATATACCTCGCTTTCTCACGAAGGTTTTTTTTTCCTCATTCTCTTTACTGATTACTTCTTGCTTCCCTCACATTTGGTCTGGCAAAGACAAAACATCGCTTTTTAAATGTTTTTGACAGGAAACTATAAAATTCCTGTTGTCACTGGTCCAGTAGAAGTAGGATTACGAGCTGTGGGTTTTTAAATTGTTTTTTTTTTCTTTAAAAAGGAAATGTGAATAGAGGTAACAATAATAATAGTTCTTCCATAGATGGATACACCTACAGACAACATACTTTAAACGTCATTTCATGCATTTTATTATGACATGTTCAGTTCCATGTTCCATGGGTAAGAGTAGGAAAATATTTAGTCTGTTAGTCTATATTCTACCGTCACATCATAATTCTCTATACGCTAGTTTTCAACCTGGGGTTCAAGCCCCACCCAGAGGGGTGTCAAACATTACAGAGAGAATTTAAGCCTTGGTTTGATCTGATTTGTTTAAGTTGGTTGGGTTGCTAAGTGTCCAAATGTGTTTGTTTGTTTTTTTTAAGGAAAAAAAAAGGTTAGGAACCATTGCTCTAGATGGTATGCTGTATTTGATCTAATGTCTACATACAATATGTGCATAAAGATTAATGAACATGGTTGGATGATCTGGTACACAGCACACTGAGTTCACCCAGCATGTGTGTACTATGAAAGTCGGGATGATAAAGGAAAAGGGCAACCTGGAGTAGGACCTCAAGTGAAAGGCCATTAATCTAAAAGTGTGTTTGCCACTGAAAGTCTGACCATTATGGCCATGCAAGCCATTGCCTTGACCCTTAAACAGCAGCACCTTAGCGGGATTTGCTGAAAAAGCAGCTGGGAAAAGCAGAAACCATTTCGTTTAAAGGAAGCATTAAAGAGTGCTGTTATCGCGGGAACTTAGACATCCAGATTTGAGAGTAATTCAAGTTTACTGTAAGTATGAACCTCTAAAGAACAAGCCATGGTTACTCCATGTCATTTTAGAAAGAAACCTTAAAGACACCAAGACAGAATGGGGTCGCATTGTCCTTAATTAGCTCAGCAGTGTTAGCAGGTGGTGAACGATAATAATATACAGATTATATACAGGTGCCCACATTCCTTGTAGAGGATTAAGCGGAAGACAATGAATGCAATAATTATTAAATACATACAGGTTACATTAACAATGATTACAGGATACATTTCTATGTTAGTTCCAAAAACCCTAACTGACATCACAGCAATTAATAGGAGGCTTGATTGTTGAATTCTCACATATTTCAACAACAGAAACGTCTACTGGCTGGTTTGGGAACAGTGGCCTCATCACAGTGGTGATTTGCAGCACCTTAATGTAGCCATCTCTTTTGTTTTAAATTGTTAGTTATTATTTGTAATTTCATTGCTGCAAATTACCTCAACTTCTAAGTGTTACCTTTAAGACTTGTACAGCACATTGGTTGTTAACTAGCGGTATACTGTGCTGCACTTCGGTGTAGAATTTGATAACAATTAAGTTTGAATGAGTGATGGTTTTGGAGTTTATATTCTTTAAGTGTTATTATAGAGTGAGGTCTGTGAAAATTTTAATTGTGAAATAAATATGTGCAATAAATATAGTGTGAGTTCTGACTATGGAGTCCATGCAGTTGTTATCTTATGTGAATTTATCAGGGTTTTTTCCAAGGATGCGATAAGGAATGATTGAGTCAAGTTTCAGCTTTGCAGGTACTTGCGGAGACCCCAATACACAGAAGTTGTGGCATTTACATGGCGATATCGAACGAGCCATCAAAAGTGGGAAGATGAGAAGTACTTAGTTTTTCCAAGGACATGATTAAGAATTACAATGCTAAATTGTAATTCCTTAGAAAGACCCCGATGTAACACTGGAGGGATCTTGCATTTTGATGGAGATATCGAACAAACCATTGTACGTAGGAAGGTGAGAAATACTTGAGTTATGGGTTTGCATTTTATAGCATAGCATTATAGCATAATGTGGTTGTATAGATGTTGGGTAGTTCTTACTGTATGAAAAGTTGGTCCCTCAACTTAATGAGTTTGAAATACTGTGACTTTGAGGTGCATTCCATTTTCTCTCCTTCCACATTCAATGCTCTATTGCAACTGTAGTTTATGTCATTTATGTCGCATTTTGGTTACATTAAGATTGACTTTATTAAATATCACTTACTATGTAAGATTATATTGACTGAAAAATGTAAAAACTGTGCTGTTTTGAATTAATAATCACAACAAAAAAGGCAGAATACTCCTCCTGCTGTATGACCAGTAATCACACCGAGCTCCATCTGTAAACCTATACTGTCTCTTAGATCAATCAACAACCCAAATCCACTGGTCTTATTTCCTGATCTTATTAGTGTGTTGTGCCTATTCCAGTGGAGTGCGTTCCCGGGTTTTTCGTCCCCATCTGCAGATGAAAGGGAAAAAGGGGGCACCTGGTCATAGTGGGAGAAGAGAAAGCTGGCCATTGCATGTTTGAAGTAGGCAGTTGGGAGTCTGATGACAGAACTGTCTTTGGGAATTTAAGAGTGGCTTGGTGCTGACCCCCCGGATGACACACCAGGAAGGAAGGTTTTTTTTTTTTCTTTTGGAAGATCCTTGCTTTATTTATAGTCCATATTTTCTACAGAGCAGCCTTTCCAAGGAAGAGGGTTCTTTTTCACAAGTTCTCACATTATTTTTTTTACCAGACTGTTTTTTATTGTTTAGTTTTTTTTCTAAGACTTTACTTTCCTGGAAAACAGTGCCAAAAATGCAAGTATATATACAAAATATATACAGTACAGGCCAAAAGTTTGGACACACTTTCTTATTCATGCAAATATTTACATTGTAGTTTCTCACTAAAGGGATCAAAACTATGAATGAACAATGAACATGGAGTAATGTACGAAACAAAAAAGGTAAAATAACTGAAAACAAGTTTTATATTCTAGTTTCTTCAAAATAACCACCCTTTGCTCTGATTACTGCTTTGCACACTCTTGGCATTCTCTCAATGAACCTCAAGGGGCGAGCGGCACGGTGGCTTAGCGGTTAGCACATTTGCCTCTCTTTGCGCTGGAGATTCTCTGTTCGAATCCCTATCTGGGTGGAGTTTGCATGTTCTCCCTGTGGGTTCTTTGCGTGGGTTTCCTCCAGGTTCTCCGGTTTCCTCCTACATTCCAAAAACATCAAGGTAAATTGAATGCTCCAAATTGCCCTGTATAGTGTGTGACTGTGTGAGTGGCTGTGTGAGTGAGTGTGTACCCGATTGGCGCCCTGGCCTGGGTGTATCTGCCCAGCGCTCGAGACGTTCTTCCCTAGATGGGCATGGGGAACCCCCCCGCGACCCTCTTAAAGGAATAAGCGGAAGATACTGAATGAATGATATATGTGTGTACTGGAACTTTATTAAAACTAAATTGTGTTAGGCTAGCTAAATTGAATTGGGCATCAAATATATTTTAAGTTACACCTCAGGTTTTCGGCTTTCAATGGGGGGTGGGGCAAAAATTATTCGGTCTGTGTCAATGTTGGTAGGTTCTCTAAATATCTGTCTAGGTTGTATTTAGAGTTTTTTGTTTTTTCCCCCACAGTATATTGGTAAAAAGGATTCGACCATCAGTGAGTTTGTCTGTGATTTGATGCTGATTAGGATATATGGATTATTAGAAATCAAATTAATTAATATTTTTGGTTGCGGAAAATTGGTGCTTGTTGTTGTTTTCTGTGAATTTTTATCCACTTCGTCTTTAGAACTAGGAATTCCAGTTTTTAGCTTGAATACTGTGTCATGTACCACCTCACAGTACTCCCATGTTTAGTAGGTTTATGGACCTCTAGAGAGAGTATTAATGTGGATGGAGGAGGCACTACACTTTGCATATCCTTCCACCTATTGTGCTGGAGGCTCAACCCTTTAGCCAAAGTTGCTATTAGAGTGGCAGAAAGTTAAACCTCTTAATTTGATTTTCTCTTCCTTCCATTCCGGTCTCTAATCATAATTTATATTTGCAGATGTACAAATATTAAGGAAAGAAACACAAAAAGTCAAATTAGGATAAACAGATTCATAAACAGACTACAATCTGTAATTATAGAACTACAAAATGCCCCTTTATTAGAACTGAATAACATAGACAGTAAGTTATCATCATAAATCATAATTTATATTTGCAGATGTACAAATATTAAGGAAAGAAACACAAAATGTCAAATTACTTAAGGTGTGTTTACACCTCCAGGTTCGAGTGTGTGTCATTTTTATTAAAAGAACAATGATCTACTGAACTCTTTTCTACATGTTTGTAAAGTTGTATCATTTAACAAACTAAGATGACAAAAAAAGAGTTGATGCTAACAAAGTTGGAAATATTCATTTGATTTCTTTTCACGTATTCGGTCAAGTTTATAGCCCCTTGTTCCCAAACTTTTGCAGCATACTTTTATATATGAGATTGACTGCTTTGCTACACCAATACTTGAAAAAACAACAACTTACTGTCTATGTTTTCCATTTATTGTAAAGGGGGATTTTGTAGTTCTATAATTACAGATTGTAGTCTGTTTATGAATCTGTTTATCAACTGCAGTACATACTGTGTTAGTGCCCTTTATTCTGTGTTCTTATGGTCAGGACCCTAATAGTCCCACCATAGAGCAGGTAATATTTGGTTGGTGCATTATTATCATTCCAGGAGTGTCACTGAGGTGTTTAAATTAAACTGCAGCTGTCACTGCAGAACTGACATGGACATGGTCTTGACCAATAGAGAAAAGAGAAGCCACAACAGACTAAAAAACTAGAAGAAACCAGATGTACTACTGTAAAACTACAAAGTCTGTCAATATCATAAGTGGATTAAATCTGTAATTCTTTTTAACATCTATTGGAATTTTAGGTAAATTGTTGTACGTGCACTGCACACCACCTGCCAAAGACATGCAGCCTGCAATGACTGACTGTGTTCATCAATGTTATCCAATCCAATTTGTTTTGTCAATGCAGAATTAGTTTTAACTGAGGACAACAATATGACCTGTCATTCCCCATTATCTATTATTAGCTCAGGACAGTGAATGATATATTACCTGACCATCAAAAGAGCCCATATCATTCAGAGCTGTATCATTACAGGCAAACAGCACTGTCGAGTGACCGTTGGCCCTTGCATTATGTTTGGGCTCCCTCCCGGCCAGGCCAGGAGAAAAATCAAAAGAAAACAAATCGAAAGAGGCATTCACCTGTTAACCCGTATGTCATTTAAATTAAGTCTTCCAGTTCTTATTCCATGAATTTTTACCAGTTTAATTTGTGAAAAATTAGTATACACCCCTCACACAAAGACACACACACACACACACACACATGCCAAGGCCAAAATGGAATTTTGAAGCTCTTTTGGAAACTTTGTTAGGTTTAAAGACGTGTTCGGTTAAGCAAGGCTGCATTATGGCACAAGGCTGCAGTTTAAAAGGCTTGGAGTTTGATGTCATCCAAAGACTGCCAGGGTCAGTTCTGTATAGAGTTTGCAGGTTTTCCTTTGGTCTGAATAGGTTTTCACTACAGCTCAGTTTTACTCTCATAGTTTGAAAACATGCTAGTTTTTGAGTTTGTCTGCCCTGTGATGAACTGGTCTTTTATCTAATGAGTGTTAGGAATATGTCTGAGAATCTCTGTGAATAGTATGTTTTAGGTCCTGTGTATAAATATATGTAAAACTAAAAAAGTTATTTTTCTTAAAAACCACCAAAACTATCAAAATAATTCTGGCCCACATCCATCAGTTTTGTCTGGTTTACAATACTACATAGATTGTGCAGATTTAAGATTCAGGCTACATACATACCAGATTAGTGCCATGTGTAATCCAATGATGTCTCACAAGTAAGTAGCACAGTCAAAGCCTTACCTGATATGGCTTATAGTAGACATGGATACATCCATAATAGATATGAATATAGTATTATCATTAATAAGTATATAATAATAATTACCTCACATGCAGCTACCCATTGCCAGCACTGTGGCCCAGATCTGTATCCTATCTGGGTATAAAATATTAAAAGGATTACTAAAACAAAAATATTTAATGTTCTCCCTGTGTCCACGTGGTTTTCTTCCCACAGTCCAAAAATATGTATTCAAGGTCAGTTGTATGCTCTAAATTGCCCAGTATGGTCTGTGTTTGTGTGCGTGGCTGTGTGAGTGAGTGGAGCCCATGAATGAATGAATAAATGAGTTAATTATTATAATACATCCAACATTTCCTTTATCATCAAAAAAGAACAACCACATAACAATAACCCATCAGTATTTACTCACATCAGAACGTAGCAAGGGCATGCAAGGCTGTTTGTTTGAGTAGTTTTAAAAAATCATTAGGAAAGTGAGTCAGGGTGGGGTTAGAAGGTTATCACTGATAGAATGAGCATGCAGCAAATCCTGTTAAGCAACAACTAACAAAGTGCTTTCTATGTAAGTACAGGATGATGCAATATCATCAGATAGGCAATATTTATTTCATTAGTTCTTAAGTTGGATTTACATTCTTATTTTAGATTTACACCTGTTTTTGCTGTTAAAGATCAAAAATAGCTTTGCTCTGTGTGTGACATTCTGTGAATGTGTTATTATGTAGCAGTCAGGTTTAAAAATCAGTCAATAAAAGACAAGATGTTAACAAGTAATAATTTCTGAAACAACTGATCCTGGATAATCATTGATGCTACCCAATCACATTTAAGGTCTTGATTTAGGAAGTTACTGACAGAATGTTGCTCACAATCAAAATTAGTAAGTCATTTTGCAATTCTTGTCTGTGAGCCAATATTTCTGTTTGGTTGGAAATCAGTAAACCAAACACTGATAATAATCTTACTCATCGGTTCGAGTTAACCTACACAAAGTTTTATTGATTTTTCTGTGAAAATAAGTTAACATGTCTTCTACAGCTTCCCAGACTGAACATAATGGCAGAAAAAAAATACTTTAAATATTTTACAAAATTAAGCCAATTTTTGGGGGGGCTTGAATTTATTTGGTCATCTAATATATTTCCTATAGATGGTATAAAACTGACAACACCTTAATTTTCACACTTAACATTGACCACTGCAATGAGTGCTGCAAAAGTCCTGTAGAGTTTTTGCAGCGGAACAGCCTACTGAGTCTGTAAAAATTCAGCAATTCTCATAGACCTGCTGATTACATAATAGTAGCAAACTTTCACTGATCTCATTTTATTTTATTCAAATTATTATTATTTATTATTATAATATTATTGTTGTTTTTAAAGAGGGTCTAATGTTAATTCTGTTATAATTGTATGTATTATTACATTATGCAGCAGTTACATGGTGTTTAAAGAGGAAACCAGTGGACCCGGAGCATTCAGACAATTAAATCTCTTGCCACAAATTAATTAATTAAGATATTAGGTGGCATTTGCATAAGACTCTGGAGAAATCAAAGCTTCTATCTGGCGCTTGTCATAGCTTGATTAATTTTCTCGAAATCACAACAAAAGTTTGCATGTGTAAGCTGTCAGTGTGGAGATCTATCTGTTCATCACCTCAGGGAAAGAGAGAGAGAACAAAAGTGTGCGTGCGTCTGCGTGTGTGTGTGTGTGTGTGTGTGTGTGTGTGTGTGTGTGTGTGTGTGTGTGTGTGTGTGTGTGTGTGTGTG